>OU898277.1:9910579-9929577 GCA_918026665.1 Diabrotica balteata | reverse complement strand
AAATGTGGGAAGACGAAGAATATCCTGGCTTAAGAACTTAAGGGAATGGTTTGAATGCAGTAGTGCAGAACTTTTTAGAACAGCAGTCAACAGAGTCCGCATAGCCATGATGATTTCCAACCTTGGATAGAAGATGGAACTTAAAGAAGAAGAAGCATATGCTACTAATTGGGTGGATTTGTTTGTAAGTATGTTATTTTCGCTCACCGCCAACCATCTAATTACATATTCAAGAACAAGATTAAAGAGCGTTGAAGCCAGTCCGTCGCCTTGTTTCAGTCCTTGCGTTATCGTTAACGCATCAGTGATCTGTCCTTGAATACATACCTGTGCTTCTGTTTATGTCATTTTCATTTGCACTATATGAATTTTGATGGTATGCCAAATTCTTCCAATATATTAGGTAGAAATTGCTCTATCTATTGAATCATAGGCTTGTATAAAGCTACAAAGAGATTGTAAACGTCCATGGTTTGTTTCCCATGTATTTTTGGGTTTTTGTTTCCGAATTACTTTGGCTAGTATTTGTTTAACTGTAAATAGTTGGTCAATGGTAGATCTATTTTGCCTAAACCCTGCTTGATATTTCCCGATGATTTTTTTCTGTGAGAGGTTGAAGTTTTAGATTAATGATCTTTGTGAGTATTTTATATCTTAAACCGAAGTAAAAAGATGTCTCTATAATTCTGACACAACAGTTTGCCTTCTTTTTTATAAATTAGGGCAGATTATACTTTTCTTCGATTGTTGGGGGATATTTTATTCTATCCGTATCTCTCGTATTAGCCGGTACATCTGTTGTGTCAAATTTCTTTCTCCTTGCTTGAGTAGTTCTGCCGGTATTTTATATATTCCCGGTGCTTTATGGCTTTTTTGTATGTGAATTGCCGTTTGGACCTCCTCTAGCGTTGGGGATCCAGTTAATTCATTTTCTTCTCCATCTTCCCCCAGCTCTTGTTGTTGTATCTCCTGCCGTGCGTGCTGCTGCCTCTGTTGTTGTAATGGTGGTTCTCCCTTTGTTTAGTAATTCCTTAAAATGTCCTTAATTTCGTCCATATCGCTAATGATTATACCCTTCTTATTTTTGCAGAGGCTAGTCTCTATGTTTAGTATCCATTGGTTTTCGTACTTTCTCTTTTTCTGCCTGCACAGTTTATCTGCTCTTCGTCTTTTGTTCTCAAATTCTGTTTTTTTCTCTCTAGTACGTCGGAGTGGTGTAATTCTTATGTGCTTTATTTCTTTCCTGTATAGCTTGTTTGCATTCTTCATCGAACCATGTTTCTTCTCTTCGTTGTGTCTTTGTTCCTAGGACTTCTTTCGCTGTTTTGAGTATGATACTACTTATGGTGTTCCATTGGTTTTCTATTAGGGAGTCTGCTCTGTTTTCTTCTAGTAATTTTTCTCCACTGTTCTCTCAAATCTGTCTTGTACCTCCGAGACTTTTAGGATATCTAAATTATGTTTCTCTTGTTTTGGATATTTTTCCTTTACCTGTAAACTGATTTTGCATCTAAATCGTGTGTGTACTAGTAAATGGTCTGAGTCACAGCTTGCGCTACGTCTGCTTTTTACATCTAATATACTCGTCGCCATTCTTTTTCAGCCAGTATATAACAAAAATGACACTTTTTCCTTGAAAAATAACAATACATCTTGCTCTGGGTAGACTTTTAAATTAAAAGCTTTAAAATAAATTTGAACCAAAGTTCCAGAAAATACTATGATTATTAATGTAATTACTGCCAACAAAAGTAATTATTATCCTACTCGATTTTATTTGATTTTGCTTTCCTTCATCATTAATCAATTTCCGTAGAGTTCACCGCAAATCTACGTCCAACTCTAGAAATCTTTTTCAGGAAAAGATCTGTCAGTGACAAATCTTTTACAAGAAAACTTTTATATGTTGTAGGTGTAAATGACGCCACTTTATCACTCAGCGAAATATAAGAGTTTCTCCGAAATGGTAGCAAATATACAATGAGGTTTTATTCCGCAAAATTACTCCCTCCCCGATGTCTCAGATTTCTTTAACGTTTCTGGGCATTTTTCTCCCGGTGCTCATTAAAATTGTGAAGGTTCGGTGTTGGTTTTTTCCGGAAGTTTTTTAAAGCTAAAAAGGTATTATAGAACAACAGACATTAACGTTTTGAAGTTCTCAACTTTGTGCTCTAGAATTGGTCGCTTTTTTTTATTATCTATTTTATTGTAATTACTATTTAAATGGGAATAAGCCACAATTAAAGGGTTAAATACGTTTATTGACGTTTCAGTTTCCACTTCGGAAATCGTTCTCAAAATACAAACATTAGTAAATTAAACAAATTTTGTTTTTTGTTACTTAGTGAAAAATTCTTCTAACAATTTAATTTTATCTATTTATATTGACAATTCAAATGTACATTATACATTTTAAAGTAGACGACTTTAAAATGATATTGCCAATATTGTTGAGTTGCGCTCCTGGACGACTGGGAAGATAAAAGGCCAATACTCTATAAAGGCCGATATGTAATTAAGATATGATCAGTGGGCCTTAAACAGTGGAGCGTTAATATTTAATTTCGATGACTTGAAAAGTAAAAATATTTAATTTCCTGTAGTTTATGTTCAGTAATAATATTGGATTTAGCTGTATCAAAGGCAAATAAAATGAATATTATATATATATATATATTATATATATATATATTATATATCTATATATATATATATATATATATATATATATATATATATATATATATATATATATATATACAGGGCGGTTAAAAGAAGTGGGACGGAATATTTCGAATATTCGAAATTATTTGTCGACATCAAATGTTCATCAAGGTCTCTATAAGTCTCTATTTGGCGTAGAGTAATAAAAATTATACGAGTGGTCTTGCATGCAGTTAAATTGGAAAATACTTGCCAAGTTGCTGGTATGACCAAATTTGAATAAAATACATCAAGATTTTACTTTCTGCAGACACTGTATTAAATAAAACCTTGAAACAAATTGGCACTAAATCACTTCTGAGTTTTTAGCAAATCAAAATGTTTAAACACGTGTAGTCCAGTAATTAATACCCAAGCTATTGAGAGTATGCAGTCCAGTAATTAGATTGTAAACTAAATTACACCACCAAGTTTGAATTGAATTCCCGAATAACTTTTTTGTTTCATCTTTTGAGCAAACGATTTTTTCGTCTTCACTGTCTGATATTTTACTAGCAGGATTGCAAAAACCGTACCGTTCGCATGTTTTAAATAAAGATTTTGCTGATTAAGTATTTTGTTAAATTATTAAAACACAAAAATACAACCCACGACCATCAATTAATTTTTAACGATAAACAGAAGAGAAATATGATGACGTTTAAATTTTATCTATTTAGTCGATGACAGTGGTCGTTAACAGAAAGATATTTTAAACAACATAAATCATTTTTCAACGATTGTGTGGATTTAAGAAATACATTACAATCGTCACACAGATTTCAATTAAAGATGTCTCATTTACAAATATAACTAAGAGCTAACGGCAACAATGCTAAATATCGGGAGTAAAATCTTACCGGGGTCGTTTTTATTGTGTATGCTTCGACAATGTAAATAAGTAAAATATCCGAAATAATATCATAACATTTGCCCACGTAACAATATAAATTGTGCATACCGGTTCGTTTTTCGAACGTATAGTTGGACCAGTTCAGTTAAATATTTTAAAACATCGGTAAACTTATAACATTTCGCTTGGCTATATATTTACGTCCTTGGAAAAAATAGTAATGAGATGATATATTTGATTCGTTTCACATTCTTATACGTCCAGTGGCGGGGTGCGTTCTGTTTCTTGTGCATGTGACTTTCTTTTATATATTTTTTTAAATAGACTTTATTATTATTTATTAATTTTAAAATAGTGTTTGTGGTAAGTAAACAACAAATACATAGCAGAATATTATGATTGATGTTTATTCTTTTTAGAGCATTAAGATGGATGACGTTCTATTATTGCATTATTCTAAAGCATTTGTGGATGGTTTATCAACAGGGTTACGAGGACCAACGAGTAAAGAGCAACGAATAATTGAACCCATATAGGTAGTGAGAGTGGATTTTTAGAAGATAGTGCACTAATTTTTTTATCTAAAAAAACGGGGGAT
The DNA here is from genome assembly GCA_918026665.1 of Diabrotica balteata. Classification (NCBI taxonomy): domain Eukaryota; kingdom Metazoa; phylum Arthropoda; class Insecta; order Coleoptera; family Chrysomelidae; genus Diabrotica; species Diabrotica balteata. Next base: position 9,925,423 of record OU898277.1, on the reverse strand, counting down.
TACCATGAAGACATGGACGCCCAACGTTTTGAAAAAACGTTTCAATCATTTCTTTCACGAGTCGAGCCTAATTCCATAATAGTGATGGATAAACGCTTCTTATCATAGTCGATTAATAAAACATCTGCCAACTATGGCCACCAGAAAAGCAAATATGCAGATTTAGTTTTTTTTGCTTTAGGGTCAATACCCACACAGCCAGACACAAATTTTTAAAAACATATACAGGGATTACACAGGGATTACACTCTTCTCGCCCAGGGGCCGATCAGGGCATTTTTATAAGCAGAGTTAGTTAAGACAAAAATGAATTCCATTATCCGAGGACATGATTAAGACTGGGCTTATAAATATAATTAGACAGCATCGTGACAGATATCGCCAGCATGTTGTAGATACAATGGCACGTGCTAAAGGCATTACTATTTTGAGACTTCCCCCTTACCATTGCGAGTTGAACCCGGCAGAATTAATCTGGGCTCAAATAAAAGGTTACATAGATCGTAAAAACGTGACATATAAAATTTCTGATGTCCAACGTTTGTTGGAATTCGTAATGGAACGGATACGAAAAGAAGATTGGGCTAATGCCGTAGCTCATGTAATCAAGGAAAAAGATCATCATCCTTAAAAGTGTTATTTAAAGTTTTTGAAAAGTTTTGCCCAAAAAATTTTGCAATCTCAGTGTTTAACTTATTGCCTAATTTTAATGGTGGAATTTTATGGTAATACGATATTCACAGATATCGCGGCTGTAGCACATATTTCTTTGTCCATAACAGTAATTTAGATAACATAAATCACTTTTTAAATAGCATGTGTGAATGTAACTTTATTTTTCTAATAACAATATGTTCTTGCAAGTGCATATCTTTGTTTAGTTGGTAAACCTACATTATCCGTCCCAAAATTAAACAAAAATTATTAGAATAAAAATAAATAATAATTCACTGTATGAATACAATATATTATATTCCGTAGTTCCGTAGTTTATTCGAGTTTATTTAACTCTTTTTCAAAACATACTAAAAATTAACATAACAAACATCATTAGAACAATGAAGTTGTTGTATCTTCAACAGGCTTACCCTTGTGAGTATTATGTTAAAATTTGTAAAATTATTGACATTATTAATTTGATTTTCTTTTTCTTTTTGTCTAAACTTATTACTACGGTTTTCATGTCTCTTCTATGTTTTATATTTATTTTAAGTTAGTTTAACAGAGGTAGTGTCTATGTTTAAGAAAACATAGTTTCATAAATATCAAGTATCTTTGATATATTTCCTAGTAGTTACTCTTTTCCTCTTATTTTGGGCTTTTGGATAATAATAGATCACCTAGTAGGAGCTTAGAACGCTTAGTGGAACTATGATGGGACGTCGGTCAATATAAAATCCAAGGAAGCGGTGAATAGACGAAGTAAGAACCGATGCTAAAGAGATAATGAGGGTGGATAACTGGAGGAGAATAGCCCAGGAAAGGGGTGCTTGGAGGAGGATGCTGGGAGAGAACAGGGCCTAACGTGGGCTGTAGCGCCATAGGAGAGAATTATATGGAGAATTATAGTATAACAAAGTAAACTGAATGATTTCTATATTAAAAATGTCATTAATAAAATAAATTTTATTGTGTGTAATAAATTATACATAAATATTATATTCATTTCATTTGCTTTTAACGGAACAAAATCAAATTTTCTTACGGAACATAAAATATACGTAATTACTATTTAAATGGGAATAAACCACAATTAAAGGTTAAAGTACGTTTATTGACGTTTTAATATCTACTTCGGAAATCCTTCTCAAAATACAAACAGTAGTAAATTAAACAAATTTTGTTTCTTTATTAAGAAAGAAATAAAATTTGTTTAATTTACTACTGTTTGTATTTTGAGAATGATTCCTGAAGTGTAAATTGAGACGTCAATAAACTTACTTTAACCTTAAATTGTGGCTTATTCACATTTAAATAGTAATTACTTAAAATTGCCACAAGAAAATAGTTTCAGAACAATAATAAAACATATGAAATTATATAATTTACTTTTTAAATGATTGAAATTAAATTTTAAAAATTGTTTGATGCCCATTGATCATTGTTTAATTACTAACCTTTCTTCTTATATGGCTTTTACTTTATCCGTCAAGACACATATTATAATTTAATAATTATATCAGTCTTAGATTTAATTTTTAGGTAATTACGTATGTATTTAAATAAATAATTAAAATTTTATTCTGGTACGCCACTGCAAAGTTGATAAGGGAAATATCCTTTTGTAGCTTTAAATGCGATGTTGCTAAAAAATCGTCTTTAAGTAAAAACTGCTTTAGTATAAACAAAGTTTTTAAGTGTGTATAAAATCTTAACTGTCTTTTTTCCTGAGATTACAATTATTATGACACATGGTATTTACTCCTTATTTTTCAAATATTATCTTCTTGTAAATGGATAACTTTAATTATTTTGTAAACCTACATTATACGATACGTCAGAAGAAATTAAAAAAAATTAACATTGCAATAAAATTATAAACCAAGAAACGTTAACTTGTTGAGCAGTACTGATCGAAACAACAGAGCAGTAAAATGTTGTTCATAAAGGTAGTGTAAAATATATCGCCGCTTATCTGGTCCGCTAGTAATAAAGTTACCAGCATTTAATTGCAAAGTGGTCTTCTTACGTGAAAAATCCAGTAAATAATGAGGGAAAAAAACCAGGAAAACCTTATATATTAGAAATTACTACAAATCAAAAACTTAATAAAAACGTACCAGAAGTTCGGAATATATTTGAAAACCTGAAGAACAGAAAAGTCGCAGGTAAATACGACTACCAAACGAGTTACTGGAATATTGTGAAACAGGAATGAGAGAACAATTAACATAATTATTTAATAAAATTCTAAAACACAATAAAATACCGGAAAAATTAAGAACGCGCGAACTAATTCTAAGACTAATTAGAAAAAGAAAACATAGATTGTTATTTTTTTTTAAATATGGTTTAAAATTTACATAACAATGGATTTTATAAAAAAACATATATATTTAAAATTATTTAACTCTTTTAGTACAAAGGTATCCAATTCTACCCGTTATTAATTATTTTTAACCTGAACAACGTGAAATTTACGTAACAGGATAAATAATATCGAATCTAGTTGAACTTGTTACACAACGAAGCTTTGTTTGATGCATGTTGTTCTGTGAATATGTAACATAAAGCTGTTGTTATGTACAAATGTTTCAATAAAATTGGCTGTCGGTTTAGCTAACCTGGATTTATTGTATCATTGATATAAACAAATTTAAATAGTTATTTCGTAGATGATAGGAAAATTACAAATTTTATAAACTATTAAACAAGTTCAAAAATAAAGCATTTGTATTGTAGCAGACAAAGAAAGGACAAAGGGTCGTAGCAGCATATTTTGTATATTTTGAAAAATCTTTTTGTGGCAAATTCAACAACCAATGAACTATTACGAGAATTAATAGTAATTAAATTAGCACCAACTATTCCTTCGATAGCACTGGCAAGATAAATGAACTTTAACTCATAGGTGCAAATAATTATCAAAATTTAAATGGTTGCAATAAACAATCAAAACCAATTTAAAGGTTCAGGTAAAACTGGGTGAACACACAGATAATTACGATGGTGTACACTACTTTACAAAACAACGAACAAAACGAATTCAATATGAATGCATTGGTTCACTGTCGGGTTGCGTCTGTCCCTCTTAACGGGACTAATACAGGGAGGTCAAAAGTATTGATTAATTTATACGACCATATTTGACTTTAAACACTTTCCATCAAGTAAATAAATAAATGTGGACCAAATATAAAAGATTTTAAGACAATAGGGATAAGTTTGGGAAGTATGGCAACCAGTTAACGTGATAGTGTAAGTGTAGACAATATGATCGATAGTAAGGTGTAATATGCTGTGGAGGTGGTTTCCCAAATTAAGGATAAAAGTGTGCTATGCCTGAAAAGGCTAGTAACATTCATGATCTTGTATATGAAATTTGTTTGCAAGACGAAAATAACAAAAACCACAATAAACAGCAACCCCCATGGAGAAAAAAAAATGGATAATTATTTAACTCTAAGGTTTGAAATAATGTAGCTTACGAGATTGTTGTCGAAAAAATCGGTCTTCGATGACACAGCAATCAGAAAATGAACAACACAGTTAACTTAACAGACTTCACTAAAATCGGCTGAGGTTACTAGTTTACCTAGTAGATTACTTAAAAAGTACCTTCTTTCTTTTCTTATGGTACAATTTCCAGTAAGATTGCAGATATTTTTGTCTTTGCCGTCCTAAAGATCTGAAGTATCTGAAGAGCTTAATGGAGGTGCAGCCAAATCATTCACGTGAATTACTTAACCATAAAATTCTTCGTCTTTCTATCTCTTTTTGTCTGCATGATCAACTGGAATAGGGTATATTTTTCTCTTCTCCATCTAACTCTATCACTTGTTGTATTATCTGACCTTACACCTTCAATTTACATCTTAGTAAATTTGCTGTTGTAACCATGCATTTTGTCTTTTTTGGGGAAATTAACATGTTAAATTTTCTGGCTGTTATATTAAATTTGTGCACCATACGTTGTAAGTCATCTAAACTTTTAGATCTGCTGGTTTGTTGTATTTTAATAATTTCTTTTGCACTTGCTTCAATATAAATATAGCATCAATGCATGATCTTCTTGACCTAAAACCTTTTTGTTCTACTTCTAGTGTTATCATTTCATTCCATTTATTTGTTATCACTTTGATTATTAATTTTGGTGTTGTGTTTAATAAATTAATATCTCTGTAATTTTCCAGGTTCGTTTTGTTTTCCTTTTTAAAGAGAGGTAATAGCATGCTTGATCTATTTTGAGAAATTTTGTTTCGTTCTATTATTTTTTAGATTAGTTTTAATAGTTGTTTGGTCAGATCTGGTCCTCCGTACTTTAGGAGTTCGTTCGGTATTTTGTCTTTTCCTGGTGATTTTTTATTTTTTATTTCCTTAATGCTTCCTTTATCTCTCCCTCCTTAATATTTATTTCTTTGTTTGTCTTCCGCTCTGGTGTTGGTGGTTCCTTATCGTCAACTTTAGCAAACAGGGATCGAAAGTAGTCTACCCATGTTTCCTTCTAAATGTGCTTCATTTTTATTAGTTCGTTCATCTCTTTTTCTTGTCCTCCAATCATTCTTCATATTTCTTTTTGTGTTCCGTGGAAGTCGTGTTCCATCTGTTGTGAGAAACTCTGCTAGTGTTCCCTTTTTATTTGTCTAATTAAAGTATTCGTTTCATTTCTGATTCGTTTATAGTGGTTGTATGCCTGTTGTGTTTATTGTGTTCTGTATTGTAAAAAGACTTTCTTCTTTTTTTCACATTTTGTCTTTACTTTCTCTATAAACCATGGTGTTTCCGTTTTTGATATGTTAGTTTTCGTTACTTTCCTCTCTCCAAGTGATTCTATTGCTACGTTAATTATGTTATTTTTGAGTTTTTTCCAGGTTTCCTCGATGTTATCGTTTTCTAATATTTCATTCCCAGCGATCTTCTCTGATATTCTTTTATCTTCTTTTATTTTATTATTTAGTCCTTCGACTTTGATTTTTGTTTGTGTTTGCGCCGCTCGTTTGGGTGGGAAGTATTTCAGGATTATTCTTATTTTACATAATACCAGGCTGTCGTTGCGAACTACATCTACTGAGTTAAGGCATCTTACGTCGATTATTTTTGATGGAGGTATATCTCTGTTGGTTATAACATACCTATTCTATCATAGATCTTTGTGAACGGGTCTTATTAAATGTATATTTGTGTTGGTCTTTGTGGTCAAAAAATGTGTTGTTTATTCTTAGTTCATTATTTGTGATCATTACACGACCAAAGTAAATATTAGTTGACGTTGTAGCATTTTTATTTTACATTCTGCAAGGTTTTAATTTGCTTCTTATAAATCTTTGAAAGACAAATACTTTCAAAGAATTTGGAAGTAGGTCCAAAAAGGATTGGAAATAACACAGAAGATGCATGTTATTGTCAAGAAAGCAGCCTTAAAGGCAAAAAGTAAAACGTGAATAGGATGAGACGAACTATTCGAACTTCTGGAGGATGTGTGTGTCTTATTGGTGAAAGGGAAAAGAAAGAATTAAAGTGAAGGAAGTCACGTTTTGCTCAGGAATAGGAAGATTACTGTGAATTAAACGTCGAAAGAAGCAAGTTGTTTTTGTTTTTATATCCTGCAGTGAAAGTTAGCAGAGTTCTTGTAAATAATAATTGAGATAACGTCGACAATGAAAGCGCATCCTGTTATAAACAAACAAAAATCCTTGAAATGAATCCGTGAAAATGTATTTCGTAATGTAATTGGGAGATAGCAGGCGTGTGTAGAGCAACTGAGAGTACGAGCAAAAGGTAGGCAGATCCTAGATCGTAGGTCGTGAGAAGAAAAGCCAGTAAAGAATTCTTGAAAATAAAAGGTAAGTTTGCCGTATAATTAACAAAGAATTTCAACCACAATCATAACTAGATCATAATTATTTTGGTTTTTTAATATTTATGCAGTGATTTTATTTTACAATTAATATAATCTTTTAAATCAGATTCTAAAATAAAATAATAAAATAAAATATTAAAAGAAATTTTTCTCGAAATAAAATTCTTGGTCTTGATTTAATTTAAAAAAGACAACACAGAGAAGAGATTTTTGTATTTAAATACAACTCCAAAGAAAATTTTAATTTTACGGATTAGCACATACACTTCATCTAATTTATATAACGATGCACGTCATCGGCGTCATAGCCTGTGACGTTACATGATACCAACACAAAATATTTAGGGTGTAGGTGTGTTCTTTTTTAGAATCACTTTACCGAGTACACTGGCATTACAGCCACTAGACATATTTTATTATATACGCGTAGAAATAATATTTAAAAATTTCTATTAATGTTAACTTAAAGAAATACACAATAATATGTTTTATTTAATCTGTATAAGTGCATTATACAGCGTTTTTATTAAGAACATTTGTTCGGAACACACTGTAACTGTAATCGAACAAAGCAAAATTTTGGCATAAATTGGTAACACTTATTTGACAGTTGCGGTGTTGACACTTTTTGTACTTCATTATTTTGAATTTTAAAGTGAATATCTCTTGTTTTATATTTTTAACTATTTAATAAAATCAGTTCTTTTTAGAACAAAATTAGTATGTTTTATTTCAAAAATGTGACGTAAGAAATTAAATAGTCGTTGTAAAGAGATGGTAATACTTTTGCAATAATTATGTAATCTATTTGATTTAAAATGGAGTCAGGATTTCTTTATACTTTGGCAACTATGTCAACTTCGATCTCTGACGTAGATAATGACGTAAGTCGTTATCTAAATTAGATGAAGTATATATGATTTTGATTAATGTAAGATTATCTGATTTTATTATTTTTTTTTTTATTATTTGTGTGTGTCTCATCGAATTTCCTGACTGTGGACTTTATCCATTAGCCGAACTTATTTTTGCTCTACAGATATTTATGTCACATATTACTATTAAAATAAGATTTTGTATTATAAAGATATACCTAGATTATATAACAATAAATGAATAATTTAATCTTCAGCTACAATCATACAATATTACACTATATATATATATATATATATATATATATATATATATATATATATATATAGAAAAATAAATTTAAGATAACATTCTTAGGAATGGTACATATCAGCAGGAGTGATAACAACAATCTGAATAAAAGATCTGAGATCCAGAATCTTAGCAAAATTTACAATTTTATTTTGACTTTTGACTAGGGTCTTCTGCATCTCAGAGTGTTTCATGTCTTGTTTCTTAAATTCCATTATTAATTGCTATAATTATCATGATTAACTTCAGTTATTATTCAGATGTTCATTTTGTTTTTGGTTGTTTGTTTTTTTCTAAACCTACTTACTAAATACTATTTTCTTTTTATTGTTTGACATAATGAACCTTTTTTATAAATTTCCCTCTCAATTTAATGTTGGTAACATGGTTGGTAGTACTTAAAATCACAAACGGCATTTTGTTAGACATCAGTTTGAAAGTTTGTTTTCTGTAGTTACATCGAACTATTTAAACAACAATAGTTCCTCCTACTACCTCTTTCTGTTCGTGAGATGTGACTGAATTCAAACCTGCAAAGACGACTGTTTTTTGTCAAACATGTCGTCTTATTTTTTACTTTTTAAACTTGTTCATGTTCTTTAATTTTTAAGTTATTTTAAAGTTTTTAAGTTTTAAGGCCTTCAGTAATTCAGATCACATTATGTTATTTAACGTTGTGTTTTATATGCTATGAATCTTACTTTCTGGTAAGTTTTTATAACTTTTATATTACATCAGCCTAATTTTATAACACAGTAATTTTTATTGTAGACCTTGATAAAGGTGGCAAACAACCACCGAAAGCTCGGATTTCAGAATAAATAGTACGCCTTAGCAAAGCTCTATTTTTTATTGACTACCACACCCAAAAAGAAAAAAGTATTTACATATATATATATATATATATATATATATATAATATATATATATATATATATATATATATATGTAGTATTATATATTGTAGTATTATTCAACATTATTCTTTATTGTATGTTTTTTATTATCATTATTATTATTTTTGTTTATTTACATTATAAGCAATATCAACAAGGAATAATTCCTGCTCAGGGGTCTTTCAGAGCAATGCACACATACAAGACTAGACCACGGAAAGATAGGTAGACAAATGGGACAAACACAGGTATTAATAGTTCACAATTTTAATTTTTTATTAAGTATGTGTTTAATTAGGATCTCATATACATGTTCCTCTAAACTAGATAATATTGTTTTTTAGATTAAGAGGTCTTGTAATATTGGTTTCTCTATATACTTGATTCATGAATTGATTTATTTCTATTATCTTTAGTCTACAGTTTGGTATAATGTATTCTGCAGATCCTACCTCACAATATTCACAAAGATTACTATCACTAAGACCTATTTTTAATTTGTGTTCTGGAACTAGACGGTGTCTAGTCAGTGAATATTTAATTGTATGTTTTTGTAGAATAGCCCTTTAGTTGAGTTATTATACCATTGTTGCCAGGTTTTGGTTTTATTGCTGGTAATATTAGCGTAAACATCATTTAATGTTAATTTATATTCACTTTCATTTTCTTGTCCGGTGGCCTTCGTAGCTAAAGTATCTACTATTTCATTTTGTTTAAGATTAGAATGAGCTTTTACCAACAAAATGATATTTGTTTGCCCTTAGCCTTAAGTGCGATATATACTTTAAAAATGTCAATATAAATGTAGTTTGATATGTCCTTCAAACTTTCCAGTTTAAGTAAAGCTGTAAGCTTCTTGTCTGTAAGGATTAGAAATTTCTCTTCGTTTTTGTTTATACAGCTTATATACTGCATTGCTCTCAGTATTGCAGTAAGTTCTGCTGAAAATGTTGTAAAATTTTCATTAGGTCGTATATACTCTTTATACCTTGTCCTAGGGTCCAACACGGCAGCAGCCACTCTCAAATTCATTTTTGAGGCATCGGTTATAAATTTGGTAATGTTCCGGAAATAAAGTTTCTATATCCACATTAAACATGGCATTCATTAAGTAAACTGGAAATTTCGAGTAATCTCTCATGTAGATTGGTTGTATGTTTGGTATATTGTTTAGATTTATCTGAAACATGGATGGCAGAGTTGATGTGTATAGTTTATTTTTAAATTATCTTATTCTATTGTAACTTTCGGCAAGTAGTAATGTTGGCTTTTTCCTCCAGCATTCAGTGGTTAGGTCATTTATATAAAGTTTGTGGCAGTTGTCACATATTATGCTCTCTTTAGTTATTATTTTAGTTATAAGTTTTTCACACATAGTTTTCCTTCTTAACCATAGTGGTGGTTCATTACATTCTACGCTTAGGTTTGATATTGGAGTACGTATCAAAGCTCCTATACATAATCTGAGGCATTTATTTGAAAGGATGTCTATTTTTTGAAGATGGGTTTTGACGGCTTGATAGTAAAAGTAACATCCGTAATCTAATATTGATCTTATGTATGATCTATACATTAGTAATGCTATGTTGGGATCTGCTCCCCAGGTTGTATAGTTTACTGCTCGTAACGCATTGTACCTTTTATCAGCACTTGCTACGATGTACTCAATATGATCTTTCCAAATCATTTTCATATCCAGTATATTACCCAAATATTTAGCTTTAGGTTGAACTTTAAACGAGACATTTTGCAACTCTACTACTTCTGGAGTGTTTCGTTTTCGGAAGAATATGCAAGCTTGTGTTTTTTTGGTTGATATGTTTAATGCTAATTGATCTAGGCCTTCTTGTAGATATTTAAATAATGTATTTATTTTTCTGCCTTGTTTTATTTCCATTTGATCTACATACCTATATGCATATATCATCTGCGAATTGTAATATTTTACCTTGTTTGCTAGTAGTTATAATTTGACCTATGTAAATAGTGTATAATATTGGACTTAAGATGCTCCCTTGAGGTAACCCGATGTTTGAAACTCTCGGTCCTCTTAGTTTGTTATTAATTTGAAGATAAAGAGTTCTATTGATGTAAAGTTGACATCCATTTTGTATTTTAATTTTTTTAATAAATTATTTAATAGTTTAGTATTACAACATTAATAGATATGTTTATTACCTATTGTCCATTATTTCCTCAAAGGCAACTCTTTAAAGAATGCCTTGAAGTCACTTATTATAATTAAGGGTCAAAGGAGTCCTGAGATCAAATTTTAATTAAAATTAATTTATTTGTTTTTGCAAAATTAAGCCTAAGGAACATTAAATCAATTAAATATATATTTATATTGCAACAGTAACTTCCATTCTAACAGATAATATATTCCTTACTTTATACAAACCAAATAGTGCTTCCAAAATTATAATTACTCCGCAGTGATAACCACAACCATAAAACAGCTAAAACTGTTTGCTTTGTAAAGTAAACTTCCGATAACAACAAATATAGTAACATCAAGGCTAAAACTTTACCAATATTTGCTTTAACCCTCATTTATACAGCATCATTTGGCTAAAGTATTTACAAGACATATAATGCATGTCCTTTCCAAATACACGGCCGACTCTACTTGCTGACAAAGTGGACAAATGTAACGATAATGTGTTCCGTAATTCCGTGACACCGTAAAACGTTGATTACCTTAATAGAAGGGTTTAAATCAACGGAAGGGTTAGGTTGTAGAATGTAAGCATAATTAGTTAGCCTCTGTCTGTAACAGTGTTGCATTATAATGTTTTGATTGTAAATATTAAAACATTCTTTTTTTATTCTTATTACAGTGATATGTTTTAAATCATTTAAAATCAGGACGTGGAAATATTAGGGAACTATTATGAGAGGTAAAAAATACAAGGTTAAGAAATATAATGCAGGGCAAAATCAAAGGCAAAAGTAGTGTAGGTGGACGTAACATTTGATGGCTATGCAATTTCCGTGAATGGTTTGGCTGTAGGTTAATTGAACTTTTCAGAAAAAGTGTAAAAAACAAAATTATAATTGCCAGAAATATTTCCAATCTCCGATAGAAGCGGAACATAAAGACAAAAATTCAGTTACATGTTTTCAAATATCCTTTGCCAATGTATAATCTATATCAGAGGTGTCCAACTTGCAATGCCTCAAGGGCCAAAACTAAATAATTTTGTTACAAGTAATAACAAAATAAAGTGAGGTATAAAAATAATTAAAATAAAAATGAGTATTGTTTCTTTTATTGCTCAACTACATTTTTTTATAAACGGAAAATTTATTGATAACACTTTTCAATAATCAAGACAAACATTGCAACAGCAACGAAACAGATGTATCCAATTGGTGTGAGGACTGTGGTCGATCGGCTTCATCCACCAATGAAGAAATGTCCACCTCCAGTTCAGTTGTAGACATTCTCATAAGATGACGTAAGGAAGAATCGGTAAGGTTGCTTCTGTTTTTATTTTTTATGTATTTCATGGAGGAAAAGGCATTTTCACATGTATATGTGCTTCCTAACATTTACATCCTATTCAGCTCCAAAATCTTGCAGGTTTGGGAATTTCTCCTTTGACAGTAATTTGAAAAATTCAGGTCCCTTGTCTTGTCTGGTGATTACGAACATGTCTGCTTGAAGATCACATAACTCAAGCTGTAAGTTGGGTGGTTGATCATCAATGGTTGCTCCAAGAGGGTTATTATAAAGTAATACACTGCTTTTGAGATTTTCAATTTCTTCAAATCTTGTATTGAATTCATCAATAATTTGTTCAATTTGTGAAATGCAGGATGAAAACTCAATAATTTTCCTCACCGTTGAATTCTTCTGCTATTTGCAGACAGCTAGGAAAGTGTGTCAGGTTGATCTTTTCCAAAGCACGTTCAGCTTATTCCGGAATCCGTTTATCATTCCGATCAAATCTGAAACCGTCTGGTTTCTTCCTTGAAGACTCAAGTTTAACATGTTAAGATGATTAGTCAGATCTGTTATAAAAGCTAACTGTCTTAAGAATTCTGGATCCTTAAACTTCTCTTCCAGTTCAGTTGTGTCAGATAAAACGTATTTGTTGAGGAATGCAAGGATTTCCTTTCTTATGCAAAAAATCGTTCCATGCACTTTCCTGCACTTAGCCACCTTACATGGTTGTACATTAGCAAGTCTCCATACTCAGCCTCTATTTCCACTAAAAACTGCTTAAGTTGCCTGTGTAAAAGAGATCGATTTCCACCTCTAATCATATTTATAATCCTAATCACGGTTTGGAAAACTTGATCTTCCTTGACTGATTTTCCACATAAAACTTCCTGATGTATAATACAATGAATTGTTGGGCAAGTGACACCATACTCTTGAAGTAGACCCACTAATCCAATTTTTTTACCTGTCATTGATCGGACCCTGTCTGTTGCTATGGCTAAACATTTATTAATGCCTCCAATTCTATCAACTGTTTTCTTCGCAGCCTCATAGATGTCTTTTCCTTTTGTTGTTCCATGAAGAGGACAAATATCAAATAACTCCTCTTTACTACTTTTGAACTTTTCTTAACCAGGCTAAGCATAGATTTTTTACTTGCTCGCCCATAGCAACAATCATTTTTTTGTATGGTTTGATGTGAAAGTGGCACTGTTTCAATTTATCTGCCATTTTAGAATCACTGAAATATTTGGCCATTTCAATAGCACATTTTTTTATCAAATTGCCATCAGTGATAGGTTTTTTTGCCTTTACCAGCTCAAGCGACACGGCACTAGATAAATGCAAAGAATGCGTTTTGAGAGTGCAATATTTTACTTAACATACCTGTTTGCTGTTTAAGCTTTTTCTTCAAATCTGCAACTAGGGCACGCCGACTTTTATTTGTGTACATAGCATACTTATTTTCATGCACTGTTGTGTAATGTCTTCGCACATTATATTCTTTAGGCACTGAAACGACATTCACGCACACTAAGCACTGCAACTTTCCATTATTGTTAGCAATCAAGTAATAACTCTCCCAACTTTCTTTGTAAACTGTGTTCTCACTATCAATTTTCTATTTTACTGGTTTTACACTCATGACTGTATAAGAGAAATCAAGACAAAGAATTAATCAAGTTCACTGTTCACTAGCAACGGAATAGAATAGCCGATTAGCCTACGTATCAGTAGCACACTGGCACGATGGCGGCTGGCGATGGATGGTAAGCAGTGGGAGGTGTGGCATGCGTGAACTGTGATGCGCAGTAATCAGTGCAGTTCTCATAGTGGTGTAGGATGATTGTGTTCGTTACACGTCTGTGAAGCGGCACACGGTACAGTACTTGTGATGTAAAAACACTGCTAAACCATAAATATAAAATAAATTAAAAAATCTTTTTTCACAGTGTCAGCATTTAAAGAAAATATTATATGCTTTTCGAAAATCTTACGTGGGTCACAACAAATAGCCTCGCGGGCCGCCAGTTCGACAACCCTGATCTATATTAATATTTACTAAAAGTTTGTTAAAAATTCGTATGTTTATTTAAAAAACACATTTATGTATTATACACTCACCGGCATGAAAAAACGGAGCACTTGCAGGAATGTTTATTTCAGTTAAAAACTGTTGAGTCATTCTCGCACTGTGAGACTTGGCATTATCATGCATCAGAACAAAGTAATTAACAACAAAACCAGCATAAGGCACAACAAAATCTTGGAGAATTTCATCAATGTGCCTGCAGCTGTTATGAAGCTTCTCGGAACGATGTACAATTCTGTACGTGCCTTTAAAGAAATTCCAGCTCACACCATAATTGAGCCGCTTGATAGCCTACACTAACTTGAATATTTTGGTCACCTGATGAGAGGACATAAATACGCATTACTTCCAAAATATAATGCAGGGAAAAATAGAAGGAAAACGGAATCCAGGCCGTAGAAGAATGTTATGGTTGCGGAATTTGAGAGAGTGGTTTAGCTGCACCACTAATGAACTCTTTAGGTCAGCCGTAAACAAGGTCAGAATAGCCTTGAGGATTTCCAATCTCCGATAGAAGTGGCACAAAAAGAAGAAGAATAGTCTACACTAGGAATGAAGATACATTCTGCAAAACGCTCATGTGGTCTTTCGCAATACTCTCTCACGGCCATCTAGACAACTTAGGTGAACTGGACTTATCGGTAAATAAAACGTGCCTCCAATTATTTACAGTAATATGAGCATGGTTTTCTGGCTAACTAAAGCCGCGCAGCTCGAT
>OU898277.1:8935311-9205311 GCA_918026665.1 Diabrotica balteata | reverse complement strand
TTCTAATGACTTTATCAACAGTAGTAGAAGGAAAACCATTGTTGTTTGCTATCTGTTTAATGATGGAGATTTCTTTATTGTAATTTTCTTGAGACATAGGGATATTAAGAAGTCTGTGGACATAACATTGAATAGCTGCCATCTTGTGTTGAAAAGGGTGATTTGAGGATGTTGGTATCATATGGTCAGTTTGAGTAGGTTTTCTGAATATTGAATGTATTGTATGAATTGACGTAAGTTAAAAATTATAATCTTTACCAATTAGTACTTATAAGAACATTTTATTGTAGCATAGCTCTGATGATGGCTTTGTAAAGCCGAAAGCGCTCAGCTAGGAATTGCTTAAAATATACACACTTCAAAAATACTTTTTTACATTTTCTTTTGAATTTTCAATTATCCATAAACTTTTGTTCTAGTAAAAAACCTTTTGTGTTCTAATATTACAAATCCAATCTTTACGTGTGAAATTTTACATCTTAAAATTTGCATAAGTTATGACTACTTTGAATTTAATAATCAACTATATCCAAATAACAGTACAGGACTTTTAAAGGGTAATCCTCTTAGCCCATTGCTATCAGATATTTTTAGGGACCATCTGGAAATAAAGATTTAAAACATCTCATATTCAAACAGTTTTTGTATTGGAGGAGATACGTAGATGATGTACTGGTATGTTTCACAGGAACTAATAGGCAACTCGAGCAATTTTTATCGTATATTAATTCACTTCATAGTCATATTAAATTTACAATAGAAACAGATCAAAATCAATCCATAAATTTTTTAGATTTAAAAATCAGACTTAGAAACAAACATGAGTTTTCCATATTTCATAAACCTACTCATATTGATACGATTATAGACAATTCATTATCCCAAGACAAGACAAGACAAATTGGCTACCTACCAAAGCATGTTACAGAGATTAATAGAAATTTTTAATGTTAAAAAATAACTAAATAGCAGTAGAAAATGGGTATAACAAACACACAATAAATAAAATTTTAAATCAAAACTACATAAATTGAAATTAGTATTTCCACCACCAAAGAAAAAACCTGGTACCTTCTGCTCGATTACATATACAAGCAAGATATCAATAAAAATAGCCAAACACATAAACAAGACAGGAATAACACCAGCTTTTATAACAAACAACAATTTAGGCAAATATATTAAAAACAAAAAAAAACAAATAAAAAACAATTACCCAGCGGTGTTACAAACTTAAATCTAGCGAATAACCATCAAACTGGTAGAACTTGTATTAAACGTATAGCAGAACATAAAAGAGCTTTCAATAATAGAAAAACAAACTCTACGTACACACTTTATCTTCTAGACCAATCATTCTTTTAATGATGAATTTTATATTTTTCTCATTCAAAATAAAGGCTTTAAGCTACCTTTATTTTTTTTAAACAGTTTTTTCCTCCTCAACTTATTCAGTTAAAGACTATTAAATGTATACATATACCAAAATAGATCACTCGAGAAAGGCACTCTGGCCAAAACAGCTGTAGGAATAATAATTTAAAATAAATTTTGTGCAAGTGTTCAAAATAAAAGTGTTCTGTGTTTTCTGGTTAGATAAAATAAATTTCCATCAATAAATAATGAATTTAATTTCGGTGATCTTCAAAACTATTCAATTGCTAACCTTTTGCCAGTCCATCTCTTCAGAGATCGTTCGTTTATTCATGGAAAGAGAATAACGAGATGAAACAATTATTACTTAGTATTGCATGTTCTTTTATTTTTAAAGCTTGATATACTGCGTTGTTGGTTATTTTAATTATTTTTTTAAATACTATTGGTCTTGTTTTTATAACAGTGTATTTAAAAACTTATCAATAAATAATTATGATCTATTCTAGCTGGCAATGATGTTGTTCAAAAGATGTGGCAAATGCAAAAATGTGCTCAGGGTAGAGTGGACGCTCAGGTAAGATCTTCCAGTAAAAAAACCTTGTTAATATGCCGAGTTTATTGTAATGTTTGTTTGTAAATGAAAGATTTAGGTTATAAGTTTTAGTGTGATTATTAGCCTCTATAGCTTAGTTACTATTTAATATCGCCCATATATGATATATCACTATTTTTTCTAAGGTTGCTGGACAATGAGTTGTTTCGTCAGTGATGTTCAATCATATTTCAGTAGTTTATGTGTCATCTTCAGCTTTTTTACCGATTAAGATTTTAAGTAGTGCTTTTTTCACCTTCATCATCACCATCATCTTTGGCTTGACAATCCTTTGTGGATCCTGGCCTGCTCTAAGATAAGTCGCCATCTGTTCGGTTTCTGGCAACGTCTTGCCATCTTCTGATCTTTAGTATCCCTAAGTCGGTCTTAATTTCATCTTACCACCTAATTCGCGGTCGGTCTCTGCTTCTTCTTTCTATGGGTGTTCCTGTCGTTAGCTTTTTAGCAATAATGTTGTCAGGTATTAAATTTTTTTTGCTACTGCCCTTGATCGTTTATAGCTCCAAATGTTTTGCAGAGTATCTAACGCTTATTTATTACCAAAGGTCCTTCTCCATTAGAGTACATATTTTTACCCTGTATATGAGAACCGGCCTCAGCAGTGTTTTGTTTATAATACTTTTAGTTTTTTTGTTATATTTCTTTAGACTAATTGTGTTTGGAGTTCATAGTATGTTATATTTGTAAGGTTTATTCGTCTTTTAATTGATTCGCTTGTTTCATTGGTAGTAGTCACTAGCGATGTGGAGGTATCAATATGAAGATATTGTTTTCAAATGCTGTTTCCTATTTCTTACTTGCTGTAAAATCCTTAGTAACCAACCTACTTGTTTTTGTTTTCGTTGATGATTAGATCAAGTTGTTTCGGCTCCGTTTCCAATTCTATTAAATACTGCTCAACATCTCGCTTGCTTTTACATTGCTTTATTTGGATATTTGTTTATTCGTGCGAATAAGGGAGTAATTGACGAATGTACCCTCCACACTTCGGTTAATGCGGCCGAATATGGCGCATAACGAATAACACATAGCTAAGTGTGATGGGTAGTTAACTGAATTATACATAATACTATTTAGTCTTTAATTTTTTATGTATATATTTTTTTATTTTTCAGCACTACTTATTCTTCTAGCCAGCTGGAGTTATTGTTATATTGAAAAATTAGATGACAATCGCAGTATAATAAACTATTTCCGAAAAAAAAAAAATAAGTTGCATTATTTATCCTGTACCTACACATTACTAACACAAAAAAAAACGACGAAAACGCACATAAAAAGTAAAAGTTATAGTATTTTTAGGTAAATACTCTATAAGAACAAAAATCATAACAACTAATTGTCATATCAGTAGGTTATGATTACGGTCACGGGGATTTAGGCACAATGTCGGGAGACTCGTTGTCAGTTGTCACTACTTGTCAAGATCATTGTTCGATCATAGGTTTTTGGACATTTTTGATTCCTCGAGACTTTGTTAATAAATATGTTTAAATAAATGTATTAAAAACAATGAAACATTAATTTTACTCCATTTAATTGGAGAAGAAATCATTGAGATTTATAACAGTTTGGAATTAACAGAGGTCCAACAAGGAAAGCTAGCAGATGTGTTGGAAGCATTTGAGTCTTATGTCACTCCTAAAAAAAAACGTGGTTTATGAAAAATATTTGTTTTATAAGCGCAGTCAAAAAGTAGGAGAGCCTTTTGACCACTTTTTAACAGTTTTAAAAAATAAAGTAAGAAATTGTGAGTTTGGTGCTGAAGCATTTTTAATGGTACGAGATAAAATAGTATTAGGCACCAATAGTAAGGATGCACAACAAAGCATGTTAAAAACAATTAATTTAGATCTGACTAAAGCTATTGAAATGGTTGATATTGAACAGGTTAGAGAAGGTGAAAATTGAATCAATTGGAAGTAAGGTCAAGCAGGGGCATAATTCAGTCCAAACAGTCAGGGGTGCAAGTTCTTCTAGAGGTGAATTTAACTGCAGAAACTGTGGGAGTCTCCATGTACCAAGGAGGTGCTCAGCATATGGAAAAAAGTGTAGAAAGTGTGGTAAAGTAAATATGGGCATTTTGATAAAGTGTGTTATCATGGTAGGTTAGTAAGACAAGTGGAAGAAAGTGAAAATAATGAAGTAGACAATTTCATGATTTCATCAATCACTGTTAATGAAATTAAGAATAAAAATAGTAAAGAATGGATGGAAAATTTAAAAATTAATAACATTGATATACCTTTTAAAATAGATACAGGGGCACAGGTTAACATTTTACCCAAGGTTTTTGTTGAAAAAGTTTGCAAAATAATGAATTAAAAGAAACTAAGGTCATACTTGTGACATATGGTGGTTTTAAGATCATTCCTTTGGGTATAATAAAACTTGTCTGTGAATATAAAAATGTTGATCATTTATTAGATTTTGTTGTTGTAGAGGAAAGATCAACACCTATCTTGGGTTTATGTTCTACCATAGAGCTTGATTTAATTAATAAAATTGATAACATGCTTTTTAATTCGTGGCATTGTCAGCAATTTGCTAAAGACTGGGATGTTAGGTTTGTAACGTCCAGTCCCCGCTATTCACGGTCTAATGGGCAGGCAGAACAAGCCGTTCAAATTGCAAAAAACATGCTTAGAAAGTGTGACGACTTAGATATGGCGCTCCTGGAGTATCGCAATACTCCAATAAATGGAACAGATAAAACACCGGCCCAATTAGTAACTAACAGGGTTCTTAGATCGAAGCTACCATCAAATAAAATGCACAAAGACATAAATCTAGAGGATGAGTGGGAGAAACTAGAGGCGAAAAGAAACGAATATAAAAAATATTATGATAAAAACACCAAGGTAAGAAGAGAAATAGTGCCAGGAGAGAATGTAGGTGTCAGAGAGGGTAGAGAATGGAGACCAGGTAAAGTTCTGGAAAAAGTAGATGAGGCAGCCAGATCTTATTTAGTGCAGAAAGAAAATGGGGAAGTGGTTAGGCGAAACAGTTATCACTTGAGGCCTTCCCTAGTTAAATCAGAAATTAAGAAGAATACTGATTTTGCACATAATGATAGATTATTAAACTCCTCATCTGGGAATCAGAGTTGTGGAGGAGAGGAACCTTCAACCTAACAAATGAATGCTGAAAATAAAACTAGCGTTAGACTCAAAAGGGCTCCAGTGCGTTTCAAGGATTATCAAATGTAAGGGGAAAGATGTCATATCAGTAGGTTATAATTACGGTCAGGGGGCTCTAGGCACAATGTAGGTAGACTCGTTGTCAGTTGTCACTACTTGTCAAGATCATTGTTAGATCATAGGTTTTTGGACATTGTTGATTACTAGAGACTTTGTTAATAAGTATGTTTAAATAAATGTATTAAACGTAATGAAATATTATTACACTAATATCTGATGATCATCTACTATAACAAATGAAGAGCACTTAAATTACCCGAGTAAGCAATTTCTTAGTGTTATACAGCACAAAGACATTGACTTTATTAACAATACCAACAGGTTTTAGTCTAAATGCGAAAAAACCCCCCTTTCCAAGCGCTCTACAGCTCAAATCGAGCTACAACCCAAATCCTCCAAACTATGCCTCCAACCTTTTCCAGGTTCTTAAGTCTAGCAACTTTTGTACGTCTACTGTCAATTTATCTTTTTACCTCTTCTGTGGTCTTGCTTTTGGTATTATGTCGTACATTTTAGTGTTTGGGGCTCTGTTAGCAATCTTTTGGTCTTCAATGTTAATGAAATGAGACTGAATAACCTTTTTGACCAGTATGCGTTAAGAATATGTAATGATATATTTAGACAAAAATATATACAAAACCAGTTTCAGCTCAAAGGACCGACATCGGCATATCGGCATATTAATTAAGGAAAATGGAAGCAAAACTCCTAACCTTCGCAAAAGTACTGAGATCCTGATGAAAACACATTTCCCTAGTTCTAGCGCCTTAACAGCACCAAACTGGACGGAAAAAACAATCAATTCCTCACTGAACGTCTAGCATTCGACCTCATTCGACCATATTCGTACTGGATATAATTCTACCGCACCTTGTGAAAATATTCAGAACCTCTTTGGCTCTGATATATATTCCTAGAAAGTTAAAAGAGGTACGTGTGGTCCTCATACCATCACCAGGTAGGATGGACTACGCCATACCAAAGGCTATTCGACCAATTAGCCTAACGCTATGCGAGAAGTACATTAGAGATGAAGTTTCGGTTCATAATCCACTTCACCTAAATTAGCATAAATATACTTCACCGAGTCTGCACTGCAACAAGTAGTGGAAAGCATTAAAACGTCACTGGATAATAAAGAATCCACCCTAGGTATATTTGTAGACATTGCAGGAACGTTTGATAAAATTACATTCCCAACCATCATCCAACAGCTTAATGTCAATGTCAGGAATATGCAATAATAGCCTCCTGGTGACTTGTTCACTTTCCTAGAAATGGCAGGATGGACAATGAGCTAAAGGCAACAGCTCCATGGGAGGATGCATAATGGGTCCATTGTGGTCTAAGTACTGTGAAACTTAACTCGCCTTCAATACTCTACAAATAACAGTCAAATCAAAATAAAATATAATGAAAGTATAATAAACTAAACGACGAGTCGATATTTTTCTTTACAAACTAGCAACAAAAACAAAATATAAACAAAGAAAACAAATAAAGATTGGTATGAAAACAACAAAACTCAAATACTTTGATATTGATCAAAAGAAACAAATATTGAAAAGGAAAATGACGGACAGATATTATATAATGCTGGTGACAGATAAATTGTTATATAAATATATTTTTTATTTAAACGTCAAATAATGATGACATTACTTATCTAACTTGATCCTGTCAAAGTTTAATGTCTCCGCCAGCAGCAGTTTTTTTTTCATTTCTTTACGGCGGAGGGAAAAATGTTGTCATGGCAACAATATGAAACATGTCACAAAGCAACAATACAAATGTCATTAACAACAATTAAACATCATTTTTATTTATAGTAATATTAAAAGTACAATTAGTTAATGAGGCATTTAAAAATTGAAACTGTGCTAAAATGTTCCCGACTCTTTATACGCATTGGTAATTGTTGATGATACTGATGATCGAGAACAACTTTCAGCAATCATTACCGATGTGTGCGAATCATATGGGTTTAAAATTTTTTGAGAATTATCGTTTTTATTTATTTATGGAATCCTCTATATATCCTTCGGCAACCGTACTTGACTTCCAGCCCCCATGTCGTTTGAGGCATTCTAGATTTCCGCCTCCATCAATTAAAGGTGCTGCTGAAGTTCGTCGTAAAGAGTGACCCGTGTATGCGCTTGCATCGTTTAAATTTAAATATTTTATTATTATTAGCCTACTTTTTGGGCTACTGCGCTGATCAAATGTATTCCCATGACGCTTCGGTAACACTTTCCATTTTGGTACTTGACAAAAAAATCGGTTTTCTGTGAAATTTTCAGGCCGCAGTGATGCATACTTTTTATAAAATTTAATGTAGTTTTGACCAATTATCGTAAAAGATCTAATTTGTCGTGTTTTACTGTCTGAAATTTTGATAATTATTACATTTTCTTTATCCTCAATGTCCACAGTCTTCATTTTTACCATTTCGTCGCATCGACAGGCGCCGGTAACCGCAATTAACAAAACAATCTGAAATATTTTTATAATTTAGTAGATTATACTACATGCTTTGCAATATAATTTTTTTTACCTTTAATCCTAAATACAACTTATCTGGCGCTTCAAACAAAAATTTATCAAACTCGTCTTTAGTGAAAACTTTAGACTTCTTTGCAGTACATCCTTCGCTTGTTTTTTTTTTTCAGAAAGGCACGTAACTTTAAAAATTTGCTTATACCCACATTTTTTCTAATAACTAACTCGGATTTTATCATAGAGTATCGTGACCACATTGTAGAAGATTTATATTTATTTTCATTTTCCATTATATTAAAATATGCCAGTAAAACGTCTTCGGTAACCTGCCGTACTCCTCTTCTATTGCACCACTCTTGGAAGTGCTTGTACGCTAACCGATACTTTATTCCGGACTTGGAGGGCCCCAAACGTGCTACTGCCGCGGACTTAATTTCGTTTAGGTTTTCCATTTTCTCACTAAATTTGCGCTTGCGGTTGCAACAACAATAAGCTGTCTTTAATAATTGCAAACAACTGTCAAGTAGGGAGACGCAAATCCCACCGACGACTTAAGTATTTTAATTTCTAACATCTAGACGACTTTGATAGCTGTCACAGTTAATTTTGAGTAAACATAGCGTATGAATTGTACTATTTATGGTTGAAAATTGGTACGTTTGAAGAAAAAATAGTATACTTTATTCTGCAAAGAAGCGACATTTCTTGACTTGCCCTCTATTACGCGCCTCACTTCGTTCGGCGCGTAATATCGGGCGCGTCAAGAAAAGTCTGCTTCTCCGCCTCATAAAGTAATACATATACTATTTTTTATACGAGCAATATCTGTCGAGCATACAGAAAAATATAAAGCAACAATTTTCGATTTTTTTAAAATTCTATTAAATAAAAAAATTGGTAAAATATTTTTGGACTGCAATATACCGTAATTATTAATATAAGGTACACCCTGAAGTGCTTCTAGCAAAAAAATAGACTCCTATAAAAATATTTAATGTAAAACAGATCCTGACTGGACTACATAGACAGCTTTAATGGAAAGCTCAAGATCAAAGAAGGAATTTATAACGTTAAGGAACTTCATACAGAATACCTATGAAAGATAACCATTACCAATGGAGGAATGGTTAAAATATCACTTAGAGTTATTACGAGATATAAGATATCTCTATATTTTCGCAACTTACAAAATAAGATTATCATTACAGAAAATATGTGGGGACAGCTGCGAACTTTAGAACAGCAAAGTGGTTTTTGTCCCGGACACTCATATACTAATTATATAGTTTCTATAAAACAGACCTAAAATATACTAGCATCCAACGCTTATTCCAGTCAACAATCGCTGGAAAGTAATGAAAAATCACAGAATTCATAACACCTAAACAAATGCCGTAAATCACTATATGGGTACACTACTCAGAAACATTTAAGGACTTCGACAAGGATGTTACCTGTCACTTACCTTATTTAAACGATATATAAATAAAACATCAAAAAACACAAGCAAGAAATGTGAACAGAAGTGAGTTAAAATCGATGGCAAAAATTATACTAAGTGACATAGAAATCCGAACACCCAGTTTTAATGATTTTATTTCAATAAAATTTGGTGTAATTTATTTATTTTACTAAAAAAAAAACAAGTGATAAAGTTTTTAGCCTTATCAGTTGGAGATTTTGGTTTTTATACTTTTTGTTTAAACTTTTTACTTTTTGTTTGTTTTTAAACTCACTAACAATCTAAAAATGACTATTTCAGCCGCAGTAAAGATCCAAATTTGGCGGATTGTGGTTCTTGACATTCTTTATGATTGGTTACGATGCCTAGAGTAAGGAGACCTGTACGATTTCGTCAACTTAGTGAGTTTGATAGGAGCCGTATAATGGGACTTCGGGAAGCTGGACTTGTGTAAACACCGTGGTTAGGTGTTGTCAGACATGGCTTCAAGAAGGCCGTACGCAAAGACCGAGGGGCACTGGACGCCGCCGTAGAACAACAGACCGTGAAGATTGCCGTCTAAAATTATTGGCCTTACGAGACCGTTTCTCCACTACCAGCTTCATTGCAAATGAATGGTTTGCAGAACACGGAAGACCTATTGGCATGGAAAGTGTTTACCGACAAATGAGAAGTTTTGGCCTCTTTTCATACCGACCACAGTGGGTCCTCCCTTTAACTTCATAACACCGCTGTAATCGCCTTCAGTGGTGCAAAGAACGGTCACTCTGGAATCCGGAATGGAACAGTATTGTCTTTAGTGACGAGTCTCGATTTTGTTTAGGCATGCACGATGGTCAAGCGAGGGTTAGAAGGCGACGTGGTGAAAGGAGGAATCCACAGTTTTTTGTTGAAAGACATGTTCATCACACTGTTGGAGTTATGGTTTGGGGTGCTATAGCTTATGGTTTCAGATCACCTTGAATCTTCATCAGAGGTAACATGAACGCGCAGCGTTATATCCAAAAAGTTCTGAAACCCCAAATTTCACTCTATCTTGACACCCTGGCAAATCCAACTTTACAACAAGATAATGCCCGACCACATGTTGCAAGAGTCACAATAGACTTCTTTTAACATAATGATGTCACATTGTTAGCATATCCACCAAGATCTCTTGACTTATCCCCAATTGAGCACGTGTGGGATATGATGGGTAGGAAACTGCTCAATTTGCAACGTCCTCCTCAGACTCTACAAGCACTTTGAGAGGAGTTGGTGGTTGCCTGGAATGAGATACCACAAGAGAACATTGACCACTTGATCAGAAGCATGCCTAGGCGCATTGGAGAATGCGTAACACATCGGGTGTATCCACACATTATTAAAGGTAAAAGGGCTTTAAAGCAATGCAATCTTTTTGAAATTTTAATCATTTACTTATCATAATTCATTAAATACTTATACAAAATTTTATGAAAATAAAATTATTTAAACTGGGTGTTCGGATTTCTATGCCACTTAGTATATTTTAGCAGAAACAAAGATAAAATAGTTGAAAGAAAAACTTGGAAGCTAAGATTTTTAAACTAATTATGATAAAATGCAACACATAATCATTGGACACACCGCAGAAACCTGGAAGTAATTAACCACTTAATAAAACAATAAACAAATACATATAAATACTTGGAGGTAACTTTAACAAACAAATAAAAGATAGGATAAAAAGAATAAAACAAATAAAATATAAAAAAGGAAAGACAATAACACGACAAATACAGTCGATTATACAGAGTCACGATATTAAAAGCCAAACTAAATATCAATTTTTTCAGACAATTAGTGGAATGCTGCTCACTGAATGGCTCAGAGACGTGAGTGACGAATAAAAAAATGCAAAACAGAGTAAATGTAATGGAAATGATGTTCCGGAAAAGAAACTGCAGATTAATACTAATGGAAAAAGTGAAAAATGAACGAATTTTCTAACTATTTCCTTACTTATTTCCTTATTCTAATTTGGTGTTTCTATTCAGGGGATTTTTATATTATCAGACGTCTTTGCGATGACAACGTCGATTTCTTGGTAGCATTGATCACATTTTTTGATGATACCCCTTTGATATTTCTCTCTTCCGAATAAAAGCATTGGGCAATGGCAATACTAATGACAACTAGCAACACAATAACTACAAATTTTAATAATAAATATAAAATTTTAATAATGGTAGTGTTGCTTCGGTCTGATCTTTTCTTATCTGTATTTTGGAACAAATATTATAATTATTAATAAAGAATAAATGAAAGTTTGATATCAGACAATATGTCCATCAATGTCTTCATTTAAAGATATCGCTGTGCAACCAATTAAACTGTAGGTTAGTCAATTATAAGCCTATAAAACATTGTTACCACTGACTATAAAAGAGCAGGATTGTATATCTACAGTCAGTCTGTAAGAATATATTGAATTGTAGTTTCCTGTAAGTACTATCAATTTTTTAAATAAATTCTTGTGCTATTTATTTAATATGCTGTTTGTTTAACAAACTTATGTCTTAATATTATTATTATTATTGTATTTACTATACTTGGTGTTTATAAGGTCTTATAGCTTACCCACATTACATACCATGGTTTGTTACCAAGCACAGCGAAAGTATTTTTCATCTTTTTATGATCCTAACACTCTTCCTGCTAATTATTAAAATTTATTTTATAAGTGGTCTTTATTTTTTTAATTTTCTATGTATTTAACTTCATCCCCTTCTTTATGTTTTTCTTCTATCGGAGATCGGAGAATTATATTAGGAGCCTAATATAACTGCAGTGGTAAGACCACAAATACTTAGATGCTTAGGATATGTCCAAAGAATGTCTTGCCAAAATTTTTGTTATTACTGCAATAGTTGGTAAAAAGAGAAAAGAGACCTAGGATCAGATAGAGTCATAAAGCTGATGATGACCTAAGGTATCTCAATGTAAGCAAATAAAAAAATCGAAGAACAAACAGGAATGGAGGAGGATTATAAACCAAACCATAAGCCTGCTTTCATCAAAGTGCTCATTTATTATTATCAAGATTTAGCCATATGGCTTACACTTCCTCTAAGGAGAAAATTCACTCATCTCAGATACCTACGGTATCAAAATGATTGAGCTCTGGTGAGACTCTTTCTGTGTAATCGAGACTTAGGTGACTCGGTATGCCGAAGTATCTCCCTAAACTTTTCTTACACATCTGGACGTCAGCCATGGCCTTATAGGGATGTTCATTTAGACCCAGTTGTTTAATGTTCTCTGGGAGGTTTTTGGAGAATAATAATAGCTACTGTCTGGGTACCTTCCATTCTACATTATCTTCTAATTTGTATTTCTGGATCTCTGTACTTGGCGATCTTTTCGTTCTATTTAACACGCAAATTCTTGGCGTTAGGTATCGCCTCATTAATCAGTGTTATTTGCCTAGTGAGTTTATTAACGGTCTATTAGCAAGAGATCTGGCGTATTATGTGCGGCTAGATAGTTTATAAGGACAGTGCGGATCTAGTATAGCTTGTAGTTGTCATGTTTAAGCATTCTGTCGGAGACATATTGATATTAAGAAAGATATTCGGTTTGGAGAAGTCCCAGTTTGTTAGCTAGTTCTTGGTCGATAATTTTTTTTACTGAGTTAAGGCGTTACTTATAATTAGTTGCCACAAACGCCTGAAAGCCCCCAATAAAATGTTGGATAGTTTTTTTGGATTTAGATCCATATTGGCATTTATCATTTTGGACTTAAGTATCTTTAAAAATATATTTTAGGTAACTTTTAGTTGAAATAACCTGATCATGAGTAGAAAGTAGAAAACCTCAGTAGAAAAGTAGTCTCAGAAAACATCTATCCTGATGTCAACCAATAGTTCGAAGCTGTATTGTCGACATATTCTTATTATCACTATTATAGCTTACTAATGGTTATTTTTAAATTTTTTTTAGTTTATAGATAAAACACCAAAATGAAGTTTGTAGCATCAACGATATGTCTTGTTTACTTCATTGTATTGGTAAACTGCAAACTGGACAAAAAAGTAAGTAAATCGTATAATAAATTAATTAAATATATAGCAATAAAACTTAAAGATTGTAGAAGTACTTTTATAGTTATATCAAAACGAGTCGTTTTGAAGTTTTACTGCTGATAGGATCTTCGCCGTTGTCACTTTTATCAAACATACGAGTTTTTTTTGGAATTCCTAACTCATTCATAGCGTTGTAAAGACTTGGTCTTAAGGCACTGTCATATGCCACTTTAAAATCGACAAAAAGATGATACATATCTATCTTAAACTCTTCCGGTTTTCGAGGATCTGTCGTAGTGTAAAGATCTGGTTAATGGTTAAATGTCTACGCCTGAATCCTGTCTGATATTCTCCTAGAAACGTTTCGGTATAAGGTTTCAATCTCTCATGCAAAATGTATGACAATATCTTGTATGCTGTATTAAGGAGAGGGATTCCGCGATAATTATTGGATTCCAGTTGGTTTCCCTTTTTGTGTAATGGGCAAATTAAGCCTAAGCTCCATTCTTCAGGCATTTGCTTCTCAGACCAAATTTTGGTGTAATCAATATATCATAAATAGTATGTTGAATTCTCTGGCTTCTTCTACAATTTGTCTTATGTTTAAAATATGTTCTGTAGTGCCACTGCCAGGTACAAACCCTACTTGGTTTGGCGGCTTCTTTAGTTCTAATAAACAAGTCTGTAAGACAACCTGTTCTTATAGAGTTGGTTTAAAACTATGCGTACTTCATAAGGAATATCATCTGGCGTAACTAGTTTACCCTTGTTTATTTTTAAAGATTTTGAGTAAATTCCTCGTTTGTTATTTTGGTAATCATTGAAAATGCTATATTAGGTAGCTATATTAACTTTTTGTCAAATTATTAATATTATTATTATTTAATAAACTGTAAAAATACCTTTTTTGAAATCTTGTTGCCTCTGTAAGTTCATGTCAAATAGGTAAAAAGAAAATAGAATAAGAGTTACTCACAATCAATTTATTTTACCACCAACGACTGGTTTCGCATACTATAAAATTTGATATGCATCTTCAGGTCCTACGGTACATAGTAAACTAAGTGCTGAAAACATAATAACTTGTATTAAGGTACTCTCTGGTACATAATATACAGCAATTATGCCAATATTATATTTGTGTGATTATTAATAATCACACATAAAAAATAAGACTTGTGAAAGTGAAAAAACGACTAGTAAAATTAAAAAACAAATAAATAATACTTACTTGCTGATACAAGGACGTGGCTTTTGGTGGCAGAATAAATTAATTGTGAGTAAAGCTTATTCTCATTTCTTTTTACCTATACTTTTTCCGCTTTTGGACATCCTAATATTTTACTATTTTAATATTGTACATATATTTTAACAAAGTGTA
This sequence comes from Diabrotica balteata, assembly GCA_918026665.1. Classification (NCBI taxonomy): domain Eukaryota; kingdom Metazoa; phylum Arthropoda; class Insecta; order Coleoptera; family Chrysomelidae; genus Diabrotica; species Diabrotica balteata. The sequence continues at coordinate 9,190,733 of OU898277.1, read as the reverse complement.
CCACATTATTATATAATATAATGGTATCACTTTTCTAAAGACATAGGAAAAAAACAATTTTTAACTTTGTTTTTAGGACTTTGGACCACATTTGCATGAATTGATGGATGAATCTCATAACAGGTGCAAAAGAATTACTGGAGCTAGTGAAGCTCTCATCGAGGAAATGACAAACGGCCGCTTTCCTGAAGATATCGCTATAAAGGTCGGTATATCAAATAAACTTTAGAAAAATATGCAATATCTTAAAAAAATCTTAAGAAATAAAGGTCATTCAATTCAAGTTTTTTATATAGGTATTTTGATTATCTTGGAACCAAACAAAAATTTCTAATCAACGATCTTTTTTTTGTTTTAATATAGGCGATATCTCTAAAATCCAAATCAGCAGAGTATTATGTAGGGTATAAATTATTTAATGAAACGAAAATTTTTGAATACACACGTTGCTTTATTGGTAAAGTACAGTTCCAAAATACAACAATTTGCCTCTATCTTGTTACTAGACTCCTAAAATAGAGATTACAATAAGTTTTTAAGTCATGAAAAGGCAATAAAAAAATAATCAGTATTTTCTTTTTGTTCCATTGTAAGTCAATGCGGAATTGACGGTACCAAATAGATTTCCAAAGATTTAGTTAATTTTATTGGCGCAATAGTATTCGAAATATTACTAGATCTCCTATCTTATACACTTTTATTCAACGAACCTCCAATGAGATCTTCTTTTATTCCTTGTTCTTTTCGTATATTAGCAATCGTTAAGCCATTCAATTTTGAGAATTCGTCTTATATTGATATTGTAAGTTCTTGTGTTTTGTTGTAATCTTAGATATTTTCCAAACAACAAGTTCTTCATCTTGCAGCTATGGATCTTTCACTTTTATATTTTGTTTATTGTTAATAATCAATATAATGCTACAGCTTCACAAGTATTGTCTGCATGTACTACTATGCGATAGACTGTTGTTTATAACTGTAATTGAGATACATTCGCAATTGTCATTAAGCCATTAACTCAACGTCAAGCTTTTTTGTCAACGTTTATTGCTCTTACTACTCTCATTAGTCTTATCCTGCAATGATTTGAGGATCATCGGCTTAATGAGCCACATTTTCTCAGTAAAGTAAAAGTAAAGTACAAGTAATTTCTAAAAATCGTACATCATACAAAGGATATATAGACAAAATCAGCCGTACACAGTTTGATTTTCGGAACGCAGTGGTACGAGAGAGGCTCTCTTTAGCATACAAGCGGTATTTCAATGATGTAGAGATGAGTGAAACGCTGTATTTTTGCATGTTTCATCGATTTATCATAAAGCGATCGATACAGTAAAACACGAGAAGCTGATGGAGATATAAACAAATATTGGAATAAACACCTGCGATCTAAGAATTATCAGTAGTCTATACTGGAATCAAACATAGTCTATTTGTACAGAGGCAGGAGAATCCCATGATACCAAAATCAAACGTAGGGTCCAACATGGATGTATACTATCACCCTTGCTGTTCAACATATACTAGAGTATATATAGTATAGGATGTTGACGCTGGAATTCGACTTAACGGAGAATGTATTAATAACATCAGCTAAGCCGATGACACGGTGTTATACGCTGACAGTTATGAAGCCTTCCAGGAGTTAAGGAATAGAATCACAGAAGTGAGTCAGAGATATGGACTATCACTGAACGTTAGGAAAACAAAATGTGTGATGATCTGTAAGAAGGAATAGCAAATTGAAAAAATCAGTGTGAATGGTCAACCAATAGAAAGAGAGAAAACCTACCTTGGTATGAAGATCAATGAACATTGCGACCATTTCTTAGAAATAAAATGTAGGATAGAGAAAGCAAGATTTCAAAAAATGACTAAGCTACTCAAATGCCATGATTTATCAGTACCCATAAAAAACAGGTTACAATGTTATATCCTTTCTATACTGTTGTACATAATTGATTCGTGGACTCTCACAGACGCTGGCTGCAAGAAAATTGAGGCTCTGGAAATATGGTTTTATTGTTGAGTACTGAAGATATCCTATACCGACCACGTTACTAACCAGAACGTTTTATTAGGAATGCAAAAGGATATATAGGTTGTTAATCACAATGAAATCAGCCAAATTTGAATGCCTCGGTCACATCATGAGGAACGACGAAAGATATGGGTTGCTGCAATTAATTTTACAACGAAAAGTAGAAGAAAAACGCAGACCAGGAAGGCGAATAATTTCCTGGCTCAAAAATCTACGTACTTGGTTCAACACAACAACCACAAATCTTTTCAGAGGAGCAGTTTGCAAAATACAGATTGACATGATGGTCGCCAACATCCAAAACGGATAGGCACTACAAGAAGAAGACATTAAAAGGGTATTTTTTGGTAGTCTACGTTAATATAAAAGCATACTCTTAGTTTGTATCCTAGTCCTATTTAAGTACCAATTACTACATTCCTTGAGTAATATTATTTTTTAACCAGTATTTATATTTATGTTTCAGAGATACACTTACTGCCTCTGGATGGTTGTTATGGGAGTGAGTATAATTTTTCCTATATATATATATTTATATTCTACTTTAAATTTTATAAACATAATGCAAATAATTTATATTTCAGTTACATGAAGACCTTGTTTTGGATTCAAGAAAAATGTATTATTACATACCTGATATGCACAAGGAAGATGCAGTCCACTATATGAAATGTAATGAAGAGGCAAGAAAATTACGTAAGTTTAAAATTATTATAATATGTATATTTTGTTAGTTTTATCAGTTCTAAACAATTACCAATATTAATGATAATTGATGGATTCGATCGTAACTTGATGGAAATTCATTTTATGTAACAATAAAGCACTGAAAACTTTGTTCTCAAACTTCCACAAAATTTATTTTAACTTATCACTACAGTTGTTTCGGCTGATTGCCTTTCTCAAATGATCTATTTATGGCATGCGTTTAAATTTTATAATCTCTAATGGAATAGGTTGAGGAGGGGATGTATACGCATGCCTAAAATAGATCACTTGAGAAAGGTAATCAGCCGATACAGCTGTAGTGCTAAGTTAAAATAAATTTTTGGAAGTTTGGAAACAAAGTTTTCAGTGTTTTATTGTTACAATAATTATAATATTTTGACAGATCTTAAATGATTCGGAAGGATGCTAAAATATTATAAGGTCAAAGATCACTTCCTAGCGAAAAATACAATAGTTATTAGATATATTGAAGATATGAAGTTTTTCTATAGTAGAGATACTGCTACTAAGAAACTTGGAAAATCGTGTAGAAATGAGTTTCAGAATGAAAAGACTTGGTGTTGGTCAAACACAGATCAAGAAAAATTAAAAAAAAAAGAGAAAATTTTATGAACAGTAGCAAGAAAATAGGTCAGACATAGATATTCGAAACTCTACAGTCGCCATAAAAGTAGTAAAAGTAGCAGCAGCAAAAGCTAAATCAGAAGCTCAATGCACATCTATACAATCGACTTATATCAAGAGAGAAACAACAAAAGATGTATGCAAAATAAAGACCCTAACAATTTCGGATTAGTAAAGAGAAATAAGAATAAGGCTTATTTACAATCAAATGATTTTGATTGTAAGTCTTATTCTTAGTTGTCTTTTCCTAAATTAACTAAATATTATTTCACGAAAAAGATGTGAAAAACAGATCGAAAAAGTACATTTACAGTTTAATAAATAAAGAATTTAATCGAAAACCAGTTAAGTATGTTGCTTTTTGCACATGCAATGGTTTCTATAACACATAAGGACATTATAAAGAGACAATAATACAAAAAGATCAGAATTTTAATAAGGAGATTGAGCATCACAGGCCGTGATGGTGAATGGCCGCCAAAATAGACCATCAGAGACCGCAAATAAATGATACATATACAGGTATCTGAACTAAGTGAATAAATAAACGTTAAAAACAAAAAAATAACCAACAGAATTATTTAATTTGATTGCTAGCTGAGTCTGATGAATTAACGATACGCATTTAGCAAAAAAAATGTTATGTTATGTGTAGAAAAGATTTGTCGATCGGATTAAGATTTAGACATTTGAAAAATGTCAAATATCATTCTTTACTTTACTATGCACCCCATATCGATTGTATACAACTGTTTTTTAACTCTTATTAATGAGATGTGAATACGTAACACTGTTTAGGAAATATTTATATTATTTATTCAATTTCAGCTGGTGACGATCTTGTTTTGAAAATATGGAATATGCAAAAATGCGTCCAGAAAACTATTGATGAAAAGGTGAGTATAGCAGCTCTAAATAAAACTAATAACTATTACTGGTACCTAAGTAAAACCGTAAAGTAAAAAGTTGACGGAGAAACCACGAAACCAGGAATTATGAAAGAAGAAGTTATTCATGCCATAAAACACACAACAGGTAGAAAAGCTCCAGGACCAGATTATATACCAATTGAACTATTGAAGATAATTGATGAAGATAATATTGATGTCTTGGTAGACCCCTTTTAACTCCATATACAAGATGGGACAATTGCATTAATGAGCCACACATTGAAAACCTTCCTTACAATCATACATAACAGAATCCACATGAAATTGGTAACAAGAACAAGAAATAAGTGATTCACAGATGGGTTTTAGAAAGGGGCTAGGAACTAGAGAAGCATTATTAGGAGTAAATGTTCTGACACAACGATGTCTGTATATGTATCAGGACATATATGCTTGCTTCATAAATTTTAAAAAAAGCTTTTGACAGAGTTCAACATGAAAAGCTTTTAAGTATTCTTAAGACCAAAAATATAGATAGTAGAGATCTACAAATTATATCAAATCTGTTACAATTATATAAAAGTCAGAAAGCAAGAATAAGAGTCGAAGGAGAACTGACAGAGGATCTAAGTATACTTAGAGGAGTTCAACAAGGTTGCATACTTTCACCACTCTTATTAAACGTCTATAGTGAAGTGATATTTTAAGAAATTTTGTTGGATATTGTGGAAGGTATTTTGGTCAACGAAAATAGCATTGATAATATTAATGATACGGTCATATTTGCAAGCGACGTGTAAGGTACGAACTGCAAATGAATCTTAAGAAAATTAAATCAATGATATTCTTAAAAATACCACAAAATGTATCAAATAATGTAATAACTACATAAATATTCTGCCTGAATGCCGTTTCTTAAACATGATTATTTTGCCAATAATGGTCACCAATGCAATTAAAGAGCAATACAGGCCAATATCCTCACTGTAAGGAGTATAAGTCAATGTATTGTTTCCATATCCCACCAATAGACCACCACTTATATGTGATACTAATTTATGTATAAAATAATTTGAATCAAGTAAAAAACATAACACCAAGTTACTAATTTATTTTTTTTTGTATATTTTTAGCATTACATATGGTTCTAAAATTATTCTTAAGAAAACAAGGTTAACAATTTTATAGCAATGGGAGATTTAAAAGTACTAATAAAAAAATGATTAAAACTTTACTTGTTTTATTGTCTATAATATTACCTCTTTCCCTCCTTTCTTCCTAATTCTGTCTATATACTTAGGCAATATACAACAACGTTGTTCTTATGTTATAGTGCATATAATATACACAAGGACAAAACAATTGCACTATTTTATACTTTTAACATAATTTGCAAATTTTCATAGTTGCATCAACGAAATATAAAATTTAAGTGGTTTATAGTGGGTCAGTGTGTTATTAAAAATATGACTAAAAAGATTTATTGTCATGTTGAGTTTAATTCTTAAGAGTTATTAGTACTATATGTTTATTTTGTTTTCTGATTTACGATATTAGAGTAAAAACAAAAAAATTCAAAGAAAAGCTACAAACAAACAAAATCCGTTTCTCTAAATAACCAAAAAAAAGTAAAAGCTAAAAACAAAAAAATCAGCCATAAAAAAATCTCCGGACGAATAGGATAGATACCTAGATAAAAAATCCAGCAGTCTTTGGATAAAACAGAAACCAAAGCTAAAACAGACAAAAAATGTTTGTAAATCAATTTTAAATGTTCCACAAAATAAGACAGAAAACAATAATAGGTTTATAAACCAAGACATTATTCAATAAATAAAGAAATAATATAGAAAATGAAAAGGATAAAGAATTTAATATATATGTCTTAAACAAGACTAGTAAATTAAGAAGAAAAACATGGTCTTTAAATAGAAAACTTGGTAGAAGTACACTCCTAACTGGAGACAAAATACCAATAGCTCCCAACAGAGTGACGTCCCACATTGAAGACACCTCAAGAGCACCTAGAGATCGTGACCACACCACCAAAGTAAAAAAATAACTAAATATACTAAAGTCTGCATGCCCGCCTACATCTGAATACTCTCAAGAGTTTACTTCAGGAGAAATTATTTTAGAAATATCAGAAATTAAGTCTGGAAAAGTAACCGGCTTCGATAAAATCCATCCAGATTTTTTACTCCACTGTGCACCTAGTAAAGATGCTAGGAAGTAGCAGGCTGATTTTTATAGAGATATGTTAAAATCAAAAGAAATCTAATTCACTATAGCCACAATAAAATCAGAAAAGACAAATGAACAGCCCCAAAACTACCAACCGATTTCACAGCTGAGCTATGGCTATAGACTTTTGGAACGCTTTATCTACTACAGAGATAGTAGAAACATATTTGAATTGATAACTATTAAACAAGTAGGGTTCAGACCTAACTGCAGATGCACAGATCAGATCGTATCCCTAACAACACATATTAAAGCATGTTTTCAAATAAAGCAAAAAACATGAGTTGCCTTGATTGACCTATCAGCTGCATATGATACTGTCTAAAGATAAGGGCTAATCTGCAAACTAATCCGTGCCATCTCGTGTCAAAAAGTAACTTAACTCATTGATATTATGGTCACTGACAGACCTTTTTAGTCAGAATGGGCAACTTTAAAACTGTTTAAATTATACAACTTCGTAGAAATTTGGCTACGCTGACCATCGGGCCATTTCAGCAAGACATTATAACATGTATATTATTACAGAAACAATAATAACGGATGACCTTCGTTGAAAATCGAAGTGTGCAGTTTCCACCTGAATAATGCCCAAGCCAGTAAAAAACTCTCCGTTCACTCACTCATAACTCCAAAATATCTTCGAGTGACTCTGGACAATAAGTTTTAAAGAACACCTAGAAACAATAGCACCGAAATTGAAAACTCAAAAAAATACAGTCCAAAAGCTATGTAGCACCACATGGGAGTCCTCAGCCTCTGTACTCAGATCATTCGACCTCGGACTTGTATACTTGGCGGCTGAATATGCTTTCTCAGTATCGCTCAATAGCAAACACAATACAATACAATATAATTAGACATACACCAAACTATTGTCTTCCCATTCTGAGTCATATTCCGTCGCCGAAACTGCGAAGATATCATTTCTTGCTCAGAGAATATAGAAAAATTGAGGCTAGCCATCAACTACCCATCCACCATGATAAGCTTGATATAGAAATAAACAGACTGCGCTGCAGATATCTTCCAATATTAAGAGCCAACTCATTACATCAGGAACATTTTAACCTAACCAATGCTTGGAGAAGACAATGGCAAAGCGACTCACCACAGAAAGCACACCAAATGGTGTGTATAGATCAGAAACCACCAGGTTTTGAACTGACCCGCAATACATGGGCAACGTTAAACAAAATAAGAACAAGGAGCACTAAATGTGCTGACAGCTTATATAGATGGGGAGAAGCCCTAACTCCTGAGTGTGACTGTAGGGCATTCTTCAACAATGAGACCCTCCGTCACATTGTTGAAGAATGCCCCCGAAGGCCATTTCCTAAAGTTTTAGATGAGTTCCTAAATGCGACCGAAAATGTTTTACATTATATCAATAATGCGTTAGATGTTCATTTTTAATACTCCACGTAACGTTTTATATTGATTTTTAATTCTGTTCTTATCGTGTGCCATACGATAAATAAATAAATAAAGTCTAAAATTTATTACGGGTCAATTGCATATGTCTTAACCTCAACAACAAGAGATATTAAGTTTGAGACTACATAATTTTGGCATTAGAATTATCTTTGGAGCATTTCGGACAACTCTAATCGAAAGATTACTGAATGAAGCCGAAGAGTCACCCCTACTTTACCGACGAATGTATATAATACTATGTCAGTAAACTTCTTTTACCTCAGAGCTTAGTAAACCTTTGTATGACAATACCTTCAATAATTAGTATATGAACTAATTTAATATAATTGGTTCCACACACCAAAACCTCGCTATAAAAGAATTGAAATATACTCTTCTAAATTAAATATTAAATTGCCAAAAGAGTTTTGGACAAAATTAGAAAATTTAAACTTTATAAAGTTCAAGACCAATTTTAAAATAGTAACTTTCTGGTAGATACCTTCCCACATTGACCTCCAAGGCAATGAATTAGCATATGCAAGTTTTCACGATGATGTTGCTAAAGACGAATCAAAGATCGAATATCGCAGTGTGACCAGTGATTTAAAAGACTTTTTCAAAAATAAAACAGTAAGTTTATGGAGCAGGAAATAGCAAAGTTCGGTGTTAAAATTAAAATAAATTAAAAGTGGCAACCAACAGAAACAAGCAGAAAATCCTAAGTAATACAAACGCGTGTCAGACTGGGCCAGAATAGGTATGCACATGCACACCTATTCTCAAAAGAAGCAAAGCTCCAAAGTGTTCAATTTGTGATTTAGTAGACAGTATAGACATTTCCTAATTAACTGTCCTAAATATACCTTTAAAAGAATTATTGCAATGTATAAGGGAATTTTTGTACTATAAATAAAGTAGTAGTTTTGTAGTAATAACTAAGCCATAAAGTGTTACGGGCAGAACATATTTTCAAATAGAAATGATGTATTTACATATTACTATATAACTGAATATACTATATGATCTTCCTCAATACAATCTGTCCAGTTTAATTCATGAGAGCACCCGTACACTATATAAGACTCGAATGGACTCCAAACTTGACGAAACACTAACAGATACCAAATGCATATATAAGAACATAATATCAAGTATTCATCAAACAGCACAGGAGGTCTTAGGAATCAAACAAAATAAAATTAATAACAATCTTTGGTGGAATGAAGACGTCGAAAATGCGGTAACAGAAAAGAAAAGATTATACCATAAGTGATTGAATACAAAAGATGACACAGACAAAGACCGATACAATGAAATGAAGAAGAAAACTAAAAAGATAATTATGACCTCCAAAAATGAACATGTAAGAGAAGGTGCAGAGAAATAGAATCTTATAATATAGGACGACAATGCACTGAGGCGTGGAAGTTTATAAACTCTGTTAAGAAGCCAACTAACGAGAAAGTGATTCTAAATCCCATAAATCCCGAGGATTGGACACATTATTACAAACATCTATTAAATAAGAAAAGAGACGAATTTAAAGAAGATATGAATTCATCAAGAATCGAAATTCTGGGAGAGCATATTACCAAATATATCAACATAGTTTAAAAAGCTATAGCAGGGATGAAGAATGGGAAAGCAAGTGGACCAGAGGGAGTAACTACGGAATTAATAAAGAATGGCTCAGAGAAATTACACGGAATGATCACGGTGATATTTAACGAATATATTAATGGGCATCCAACACCAGATGAATGGAAAACAGCATATATGACCTTAATATAAAAAAGGTGACAGGGGAAATTGTAAAAACTATAGAGGGATATTGGTCACAAGTTCAATGAGTCGACTATACGTCGAATACTACGGGATCTGATAGAGGAAGATTATCAATCGTCTGAAGACGAAGAACAAGGAGGATTTAGAGCAGGTCGTTTATGTACAGATAACATCTTCTGTCTTAAACAAATTATAGAAAAGAAAATTGTGACAAATAGAGAGTTACATATGACTTTTGTAGATATTGAGAAGGCATATGACACAGTCCCGCTAAATAAACTATGGGAAGTCCTGGGCACATCAAACATACATCAAACATTGGTTAGTGCTCTCAAAGATCTATATTATGGTTCAAACTCCCAAATGAAATTCGGAAACCTTTTAGCTGAAAGATTTGCAGTTACTAAGGGTCTCAGACAAGGATGTTGTATCTCTCCACCTCTATTTAAGATTTATATCTCTGCAGTTCTAAAACAATGGAAAAGGAAAGTCAAAGGAATGGGTATACAATTGAAGGATCAGGATTACATATATACTTTACAGTTTGCAGATGATTAGGTGGTGATCTCAAATGACAAAGACGACATGGAATACATGCTTAGAAAACTAATTGAAGAATACCAGAAATAGGGATTAAATATTAATTTAGAAAAAACAAAATACCTCTCAATTGGAGTTGAAGCAGAACAACTCGATATAGATGATAATCAAAAAATAATACCATGTGACGAATATAAATACCTGGGCGTCATCTTCGACCGTAGTGGAAAAGATGAACGAAAAATAGAACATCGAATTGTGCAAGCACGAAGAGCTTGTACAATTCGTACATGTTTGAACGGAGTTCTGTGGAGTAAAGAAATATCAAAGAAAAGAAAATGGAACATCTATGAGACAATGGTTAAAACTAGTCATACTTTATGGAGCTGAGACATGAAGAATAACCGAGAAATATAAGAAAAAGGTCGAAGCCACGGAAATTGATGCCATCAGAAGATCGATTAGAATATCAAGAGCCCACAGAATACGGAATGAAGTGATAAAACAACAAATGGGTATAGAGGGCACTATAGTTGAGAATCTTGAGAGAAAACAGCTCATATGGTATGGGCATGTGAGCCGAATGGGGGACGAAAGATTTCCTAAAAAGACGATGATGTGGCAACCCCCAGAGAAGAGGAAACGAGGAAGACCACCACAGAGCTGGAACCTGGGAATTAGGAAAGCGATTAGCGCTCGAAATAAATATTGATAATAATATGCTTGAAATACCAGAAAAAATAAAATAATGGCAGTCCGATGCATAAAAGTAGCAAAAATAATAATCCACTGTAAACTTATTTTAAACTAATTTTTCAAAAAACGAATGACGATAGTGATATAATAATGCCATTTTATGTCCATAAACGCCTATTAAAAACTTAGATAAAGATATCAAATATTTTGTCCCACTAACGACTGAAATACGTCCATCAATGTCCGAATTAATTAAACATTGTACATTACTGCCTAATATAAAGATTACATTTTATTGTGTTTTATTTGACTATAAAAGAACAAAAATTTTTAATTCTTCTACAGTTGTTCAACGTGCTTCAACATTTGGTAAACCAAGTAAGTTGCAGGGTATAAGAACATTTTGAGAATTTTTTAGTGCATATAGCGTAAAATAGATATGAGTTTTTTTATTGGTTTGTAAATATTTTCTAGATTTTATGAGTTTTTTATATTTTTGTCTAGTTTTAAATTTAGCGTCAAAATATTCAACGCTAAATTATTATCTGATAAAATTATAACGGGTGAGATAATACATGAGAGAAACATTATCTTCACCAATCCTTTCTTAATTTTTGATTGTTCCAATCTTCACCTTTTGGATCATGGTCATGTTCTAAGAATTTGTTTTTTTATGGACATCTTCTCAGTTCTGTTCAATAATTTTTTAAAACCGAATCCTAACAAATTTTAAATAAAAAATTTAAATGTGAAAGTGCTTTTTATGTCAAAAATAATACTATCTATTTTTTGTGTTATTTATTTATATTTTGTTTTCCACATTTATTTTATTTAAATCTTCTTTTTATCTGCTTCAAACTGGTTTTTTTTCCTTCTCGTATTTTGCTATTTAACTCAGTGGTATCTACTTCATTTTCATTTACAAAGGTTTACCTTGTGTCAACTTCTTATTTTCGTGACTATTTTTTTACTTTATATACCTATTTTTACTTCCAAACAAATATTTTTTTATCTTATATAACTAAAGGGGTTCATAATTTGGCCCCTGTAACATATTTTTGTAAGGCCCTCATATATATCTTTTATTAATAATTCAGACTACTCCTCTGTACTATTATTTCTTTACAATATATTTACCACAAAAATAACGAGTTTTTGTTAAATGTCTTTTTTTAACTTATTTTATTTCCTCATAAATCTCCAAAATTTGTATTACCTTAGGGTTTTTTTATATATTCTAAGAAAGGATTATTTACAACATATCTGACGTGTAAATGCGACGCAATATTTGCCGTACAAAACAAACAATTCCAACCGATCCTTTTCTTTACACCTGCACAGATTAGTCCCCTTTTTTACTTTTTTATTTACACAATACCAAAAGCAGATATTAAACTAAGCTCAAAACGAATAAAATATAACATTAAAAAATAATTTCTTCTTCTTCTTCTTCTGATTCCTATCCCTTTCGGATGTTGGAAATCATATTGGCAATCATAACCTTACTCGCTGCGGCTCGAAACAGCTCCGTTGAGGTTTCCTTAAACCATGTTCTTAAATTCCGCAGCCATTATATTCTCTCCTTCTACCAGGTCCTCGCTTACCTTTTGACTTTACCATTGCAGTATAGACTGTAGCAGGGAGTAACGGTGCTGATTTCTCATAACGTGTCCCAGATATTGCAATTTTAATGCGTTTGATCGCAAAGACAATCTCTGGTTCGTTTCTTCATTTTCCTAGAACTTCCTTGTTCGTGATCCTTGCTGTCCATGATATTCTCAGCATTCTTCTATAAAGCCACATCTCAAATGCTTCAAGTTTTTATAATAGTGGTGTCTGTAAGCGTCCATGCCTCCGCCCCGTACAACAACACAGAGAAAACCATAGTATCTAAAATGTCCCATTTTTGTATCAAGGGATATTTTGTGACTTTTGAAGATGGCCCTCATTTTGTTAAAGACCGTTTCTTGCCTTGCCTATGCGGCACTTTATTTCCTGTGAATTGCTTCAATGTTCGTTAATAATAGTTCCCAGGTAACAATACTGTTTTACTCGCTCTATCTGCGTCCCATTAATGTATAGATGAGCCCCGTTTATATTCTCCTTGCTGGTAATCATTTGTTTCGTTTTGTGGGTATTAATGTTTAGTCCATACTGTTGACTGTACTCAACTGTAAAAAGAATTTAACAATAGAAAAAAACATTGGAGAACAACTAGAAGATCCAGAAGAACTATGGGGTGAATTTAAAAACCATGTTAACGAAATCTCCACAAGCAATGATTATAGAAAAAACTTAATAAAAAAACTGGATCACAGACGACATCTTGAAATTAATGGAAAAACGTCGACTGATAAAATCTAATGTAACAGAATATAGACGAAGAATATAGACGTATGCCGAAAGAATAAAAAATGAGATCAAGCCAAAAGAAAATGGATGAGAGAAAGGTGCGACAAAATGGAGGATGTAATATCTAAACACGACTTATTTAATGTGTACAAAAAACTAAAAGAAATGAGTAATATATTTAAAAAACCAGTTCCCTCTGTACTTTTTGACACTAAGAACAAAATTATTGTAAACGAGCAAGAAATAAGAAAAGAATGACAGCTGTATATATCGGAGTTGTTAAAGATGACAGGAATAATGCCGAATTCTACAAAAACTGTACTGACGGCCCAGAAATTATGAAATGCGAGGTAGAACACGTTATAAATAATGCTAAAATTAGAAAAGCTTGTGGTCCAGATGATACACCAACTGAGTTGCTGAAACTAATAGAGAATGAAACATAAATATAGTAGTAAGACTTTTTAATTCAATAATATAACACCGGAGTGATATCCCGCAGATTGGCTCAAATCCATCTTAAACGCAATACCTAAAAAACACAATGCGAGAAAATGCTCAGAATATCGATTAATTAGCCTATGAGCTACACTCTTTAAATTTTCCTCAGAATAATTCACAACAGAATTAGACGCAAATGCAAAGAAGAATCTTGAACATACCCAATTTGGTTTTAGAAATGGTATGGAAACCAGGGAGGCACTATTTTGGCGCTAAACATCCTATTACAAAAATGCCGTGAGCAAAGAAAAGATGTATTTGCATGTTTCGTGGACTTGAAAAAGCATTCGATAAAGTACAGCGTGTAAAATTAATGCAAATACTGAAAAAATATCGGAATAGCTGACAAGGATATTCGTGTCATTAAAAAATTTTAATTGGAATCAAATTGCTATAGTCTGATAGGAGTCAGACAAGGTTGCATTTTGTTGCCAACATGGTTTCAATATTTACTAGGACCAGTTTATTTAAAAAGGCACTTAAGAGACAACCATATGGAATAAAAATCAACGGGGAACTACTTAATGTGATTAGATATGCAGACGATACAGTAATTCTATCAGATAAATATTGAAGGTCTTCAAATTCTGCCTGATCGTATTCACGATGTAGGAGAGGAAATGGGCATTAAATATAAACTCAAACAAAACCAAATTTTTTAGTGTTTAGTCGTGACCCACATCCCGATGCAAAGCTTCAATTGAACGAAGTTCAAGTTGAGAAAGTTCACAAAATGACATATTTGGGAACTGTGATAACGGACCAACTAGATTCAGACACAGAAATAAAACGTAAACTAGCAATGACTAAAACTACTGTTATGAAAATGAAGTCATTTCTTTGCAATAACCATTTTAGATTAAAACTAAGGCAAAGAATGGTTAAGTGCTATGTTTAGTCTGTACTTTTGTATAGTGCAGAAGTGTGGACGCTAAAAGTATCGATCATGAACAAAATTGAAGCATTGGAAATGTGGGTTCATAGACGAATGCTGAAAATACCTTGGACAGTAAGAAAAACTAATGAAGAAGTACTAAGGAACGTCAACAAAGACAGAGAACTGCTAAAGACTGTTTAAACATCGAAAAATGTCTTATACGGGACATATAGTAATGGGAAGTTGATATAAATTTTTGCAACTGATCCTTAAAGTCAAAATAGAGGGCCGTAGAGGTGTAGGAAGAAAACACGTTTCTTGGTTACAAAACATTCGTAAATGGACTCAAATACCAAATGCAGGACAATAAATTTCATATTGCAGAAGAAGAAGAACAATACCAAAAGTGCTAATATTAGGTGTATTAGGGTGTACTTTCACCCTAAAGAGATTTTTTTTAGGATCTCTTCGAAGTAGGCATTAAAATGAGTTGGCGACAATACGCATCCCTATCTCACTGCAAATCTAATTTTAATTTCTTCTGAGTGCTCTTCGGTAAATCGTACTTTTGCTCGCTGTTTATAGTATAAATTTGATATAATCCTAAGGTCGTTGTAGTCAATCTTCTTTGGTGGAAACAGTAAATGACCATTCTCTCTCCTGTTGCCGACAAAAATGTAGCGTAGAATAATTTTTAAATAATTTTAAACTGTTTTAGTGTTGTTTTAGTGTAGTCCTATGTACAATCTATGTTTAATTTCATGTTTATTACATTCTGCGCATGCTGGTTAGCCCAAATTTGACAAAATGCCCATGCTGTAGAAAGCGAAAGTACTTGGGCAATATTTCATTATTAAAATTGTGCTCAATATAACTGCCTTTAATTTTTCAAAGTTCATTTATTCGAGCATTCAATCTTATATCAACTTATACAACAGACGAAAGAGCATACAATACAATCGCAAATTGTATTTAGTTATATTGTATAGCTTATAGTTTATCGCTTATATTTGGATTTTTAACGCTGAGGAAAAATCAAGAGAGTAATTTTTTTCAAGTTCAGTGGAAAAAAATTTCTATTTGTTTTTTATTTTTGTTAGCAGTTGGTGCAGAAATCTGTATTAACTTATAAGTTGGTATAACTTACAGCATTAAAATTTTTTCGGATATCAGAATGGAGATCTTTAGTATTACTATATTAAATATTGTTTGGTATACTAATAGAGGCCCACTCTACGATACGGCGTTTCATGTGAAAGCCGATAAGTAAAAGTGGTAAACTTTTTGCATCTTTGTTAGCGTCCTAACTAACATTTTCGGAAAAATTTAGCATGTTTTTCAGCGTATGACTTTTAGAGGTTCATTGGTATTTTCGTGTCTAACGACTGAGTTAATTTCGAAAAAAAAAAAGAAATGAAATATATTTTGTTCTGGCGGTTTTCTTTAATCTAGCGGTATGCTATAGAAAAACTTAATATAATCAAATAATTTACTTGTTCCAGATATAACCAATCATAAAGAAAATGAGAGCTGTGTTTGTAGCAGTCATTTTGGGATGTTTAGTAGCTGCGTCATATGGAAAATTGGACAGGAGTGTAAGTTTATACTTTTATGGAAAGATAGTTATTTTTCTTTGCCTTATTCTACTTTAAAGTCTCTGTATCTCCTCATTATTGCAATAATTTTTAAATATGTTTTTTATAAAAGGCTTTTAAGGGCAATCCGCTGATCACTTCTCGGTCACCGCATGGTAAATCTCAGGTTTGGTTATATTCCAATTACTCATGCTCATGCTAGATTTCTTGATCCGGGTTACAAGACGGGTTCTGAAAATACCCAAACCTAGAGAGTCGCTCATCGGTCAGTGGCGGCTGGTGTGGTAAAAATATTGGGTAGTGCCAAGCCAGCAAATTACATCGTAAATTTAGCGCCATATTCTGTGAATCTTTTATATATCGCCCAATTCCAGTTATTGAAACTTTTTGTAATCCGAGAAACGTTGCTCTAATTGAGTGATAATATTGTCCAAAATCTCAAAAAAGATCCTTCCAAATTTAGTTTTAGCTTTCTCCAAAAAACTTTGATTTCCGTTATTAGTTTTATTACAATGTATTTCTAACGATTAATATTATTATAACATTTTTTGTAAATCGCAAATGTGAATCATCTTGCATTAAAGTAAATATGTAAAAAAGGAAGACTATGTTTTTAGTAAGACTAAAATAATACGTTTAATCTTTTATTTAAAAAAGTCTAATTTACACATTCTTCTAGTTCCATGATCGTTATCGATCGTTGGATATCATGTTGGCTACCATATTCGCTATCGTGACTTTATTCAGAGCAGCTCAAAATAACGATGTAGTTGATTTTCCCATACCATTTGCCTTGGATTTTTCAGCCATGATGTTCTTCGTCTACCAGGACCACGATTATCTTGGATCTTTCCCCGAATGATCATGATGTTAAAGATCATATTTTCAGGGTGTCTCATAATGTGACCGAAGTATGCATTTCTTTATTATATTGACCAGTTTGTGTGTTTGGCTCAGCCGTCTAAGGACCTCCTCATTTCTAACTCTGTCGACGCAGCTTATTTTCAGTAGTCTCTCTGTACACCCACATCTCAAAGGCTGTCAAGCGTTTAAGCATAGCCTCAGTTAGAGTCCACGCTTCCACTCCATACAGCAGGACAGGAAAGATGTAGCAAGATGTCATACGAACTCTAAGGTCAATGCTAAGATCGTGACTGTAAAGTACGTTTTCTCATTTTTACAAAGGCAGCTCGGGCTTGTTCTATTCGGCTTTTAATTTCTGCGGTTGGATCCCAGCTCATCATTGATATTACTGCCGAGATACTCACGAGTTTCTCTACTCTGTCCAGGGTGGCATCTCCGACTTTTAATACCGTCATCCTGTATATAATTTTGTTTGATTAACTACCATATATTTAGTTTTCTTAACGTTGAGTTTTAATCCATACTGATCACAAGTCTGTTTTATTTTGTTCATTAGATTTTGAAGGTCTTCTCCGCAATTGACAAGGACTAAGGTATCGTCCGGCATATCTAATATTGTTGACGGTTACTCCATTCACAGTAATACCTTCGGTTGTCTCCATTAAGGCTTTCTTAAATATTACCTCCGAATATAAGTTAAAAAGTAAAGGCGACAATATACCAGCCTTGTCTCACTCCTCTTTTTATATTTATTTCATCCGACAGTTTCTTGTTCAAACCTTTTTCCTTGCCACTTGATGCCAGTATAGATTTGTAATTATTTGTAGATCTTTATCGTCCAATCCAGCTGTTTCCAATATTTCTAGCATTTTGTTATGTCGGACTTTGTCAAAAGCTTTTTTCAAAACCGATTGCACAAATGTACACATTTTGATTTATATCTCTGCATCTCTGTACTAGCACCTGTATACTAAACAAGCCTTCTCTTGTACCCAAGCTACTCCTAAACCCAAATTAAGTATTGCTAATTCTGTCTTGCTAACAGCGTGTAAATTCTGCTGTGTATTACTCGCAGGAAAATCTTCAAAACGTGACTCATCAGACTTATTGTCCGATAATCACCGCATGTCTTTGGACGATGTTTCTTAGGTATTGTGACAAATGTCGACTTTAACTAATCAGTTGGTAATATCCTAGTGTCATAAATTCTGTTAAAGAGATTACATAGAGCTTTAATTCCATTTTCTCCCAAAAACTTTAGTATTTCAGCACTTACTTCATCGGGGCCAAGTGCTTTTTTCCATTTTTTGCCGTTTGTATTGAACGTCTTACCTCACTTTCTATTATAGATGGACCTGATATAGCAATCGGTGTATAGTGTTCTACTCTCTCATCTTCAAATAATTCAGAAATGTAGTTTTTCCATTATTTTAACTTTTCATTGATGTCTAATATTCTGTGTCCATTTCTGTCTTCTAAACTTTGGGATACTTGTTTCCGTTTCTTTCCAGCGACCTCTTTTAATTTCTTGTGCAGAAAACACACTACATAGGTAATATCTTTTCACAAAACCATTGGCGGAGGTGATCCACATTTTCTCGGTGCAGGAAAATAATCCAGTGGCGTGACAAGGGTTAGTATTATGAATAAAATTTCCAGTAGCGCAAGGTGTACCATCGAATTTGAAAGTTAAGATAATTGCTATGAACAAAGCACAAAATAAGTTAAAGGGGGAACATTTTCCATTTACATTTATAAAACTATATATTGCTTAAATTAAAATAATCAAAATGTCAGTCATCGGCTTGGGTACATCATATACTTTAAGCCAAGTTTTATAAAACCGTTGGAGTTTGATCACAAATATTTCTATTGTATATTATAAATAATTCTCAGATATTAATAAATATTTAAAGCATAGTAATATATTTTTCCGCAAAATCGCCAGGAAATTTTTGACATTCCTGTCAAAATTTCTTGAAGAAAAAGTCAGGACTTCCTTACTGTAAGGAAATGTCATTTCCTTACTGTAAGGAAATGATATTTTCGTACAGTTGTTAGTGTTCTACATAAATAAGCGTCAAGTTTGACAATTCAACACCTCAATACGTTTCCATAGTAACCCAAGTAATTTTATTAGGAATTTCAAAGCACCATTTATTTGGGAATAAAATTATCGCGTTTTTTTAAAATCAATCAATATCTGTCGAATTTTAAACGATTTGCGGAAAAATAGTATGTTTACCTCGTAGGAAAAGCCACATTCCTGGACTCTGTGTTGCTAAGTCTCGGCTTGCGCCTCGACTTAGCAATCTTCACAGTCGTCCAGGAATGTTAAGCTTTTCCTACCCGGTAAACAATGTACTATTTTTGTTTTAGAAATTTCCACCACAAGTTTTGGAAAATCTTAATGAATGGCATAACAAATGTAAAAGAATGACTGGAACTACAGAGGAAGATATTACGGCAATGATTAATGGACGTTTTCCAGAAAATATTGCCATTAAGGTAACAGATATTTTAGTATTTACGAATAATTGTATTTTAATTAATATTTCTGTTTGATTTTAGCGATATACTTACTGTTTGTGGGATATTATATTTGGTGTAAGTATTTTAAATTATCATATATTAGTCGATTTTATTTCAGATTTATTTTGTATTAATTTAATTTTTTTTTATAAAATAAATACAAAACTTATACTTGCACTAGGATATTTGGTTTGCGTGAATATCCAAATCAAATCTGGAAAGTTTTTTTTCTCCTGCTTTACTTTCAAGTTCTAAAAGAGAGCAGTTTATGTATTAATCCTTTTGCTAAACTATATCAAGTACCTGGCATATTAAAAAAATTGAGTAGATATTTATACGTCATTCGTATAATGCTGGTAATCCTATACACAAAAAATTTATTTTCTGAAGTCCTGAAGCTAATAGATAGGAAAATCTTGTGTGAACTTTTTAACAAAATGTATGTCACTGTCTAAGGCAATGGTATGGAAAATCAACTACATCGTTATTTGGAGCTGCTGTCAATAAAGTCACGATAGCGAATATGGTAGCCAACATGATATCCAACGATCGATAACGGTCATGGAACTAGAAGAAGAAGAAGATGTCACTGTTGGAGAACTATAATGTCCAATCAAATAATTATATATCAAAACAGATAATTCTATTTAAAGCAAATATTTTCGCGCCGGTTGCAAAATTAAATCCAGTCTGCATGGACTTGTTTCTGGGAATGTTAATCTCCGCCTACTTGACCTTTCTAAACCGGCCGATATCCAAAATGCATAAACAAGTATTTTCGGTGGGGCTGCGGGAAGACAGTGCATTAGCGACAGGCGTAGGGCTTAGACCTATCTTTCAAGTTTCGGAGAGATTTTCTTCACTTTCGCAAATTACGAAATATATCTGAATCCTTATTGTGAAGTGTTATGGTGTTTTCGTTCGTAAGTTGTAATTTTCTAATTAGGTGCCTACGATTAGTTATTCACTCACAGTTTATAAGTTCTATTTCTTGCCCTTTTTCAATTACAGTTCTAGCTAAACAAGAAATTGTTTTATTTCACTCTATATCTATTCAACAGGCCAGATTAAAGCTTCTTTAAAAGTCCATTTAAGTTTCTTTACTAAGCTGTCAAAGGCTAGCGGAACAATTGGACTTACAGCAAGTACAAACCCGCTGAAAGAGACACTGTTAGCATACAAGACTCTCCCTGGAGAAATGTTGAAAACCGGCACCCCTCCAGTCACATTATTAGGGATTGTCTTATGTCAACATTTCTTGTTGTTCTTAAGAAGCCAAATGACAAGGGTTACGAAGAACACAGACTTATTATTCTCATGAGGCACGTTCTTAACCCTGCTCTTGGTCATTTTTATATAATTTTAATCATTGGCTAAATTATTAGTACCTACACTCTCGAATAATAATACCTAAATCAGATGACGTACCTTCATGAAATGGTTAGGTGACGTCTGTCTGACCAGGCAAGATGTGAGATGTGAGTCAGTATTGTGTTTTTAAGGTATTTACAAAGAGAGCTAGCTATCTGTTTTCAAGTTATTCTCAGATATAGTGAATAAAAATAAAGTACGAAAAGGAATGCGAACGGTTACAAAGATTGTTTGATGAATCAGATTCTAATGTACAGTTTCAAGATTCTAAAAAAACAAGATAAAATTGAAGTACAGAGGACTCTGCTAGGGAATAAGAAGATAATTCCGGTAAAGATGACGTAGAAATAAAAATATGAGAAAAAAACATTAAAAGTACTTATTATACTGGGTGTAATAAAATATCAAAATAGAAAAACACAGTCAAGAAGCGTAAAACATCTTATCTTGGACACATATTTAGACATGACAGGTATAACTTCCTTCAGCTCATTATAGAAGGGAAAATAGAAGGCAGACGCGGCCAAAGCAGACGACAAATGACCTGGCTGCGCAACATAAAAGATTGGACAGGATTAGACCTTCAAATTTTAATAAGGAAAGCCCAAAATAGGGAAGACTTTGCAGAGGTCATCGCCAACCTTCGCTAAGAAGACGGCACCCAAAGAAGAGAAGAAGTTATGTTTTCCATGTTAACATAATATAACACGAAACACACAAAAGTAGTCAAAATTTAATATTCCTAGGGTAAAAACACCAACCAAAAGGGTAAAAATGTCTTGTAGCCACTAGGTGCTGTTGGCCTAAAAGATCTAGGTCAAGAATGTCAACATTGAAACGGCATAACCAAAAACAAAATTTTTGGTTTTACTAATTTTTACAAATTTGTACAAAATACATTGAGAACACTTTCTGGAGTACGAATCGAAACTTCAATTACTAGGTCATTACAAATGTGATTTTTATCACAATTTCAGCCAATAATTGTCGCCTAATTCTGTAAAAAACATAATATTTAAGTTAACAATGCAACAAGAAATTAGATTCAGAACCTTTCCATCTTTAAAAAAATTGTCAAATGACTATAACGTACTTTTTTTAGATCAAAAAAGGCTTTAACATAGATATTGAGAAAACATGGCATTATCTACCAAATATGCACAAAGCTGACTATATAAATTACGCCCTATGCTACAAAAAAGCAAAGGAAACTCGTAAGTATATATTTTTTTAAGAATTTGGTTTTTTTAACGTTAAAGAAAAGCACATTTTCTCCAATGCACCTTAGTATACTATCATTATGCTTTCCTCAGTTATTTCCAGTGTTCTCTACACTTTTTATATCATCGATCCATCTAGTCGGTGGTCGTCCTCGACTTCTTTTATAGTTTCTGGGTCTCCATTTCATAATACGTCTTGTCCACCGTCCATCTTGTGCTCTGGCTAAGTGCCCTGCCCAGTTCCACTTAAGCGACGTGGTTCTTTCGATGACGTCTTGAACTCCTGATCTTTTCTGATTTGTTGGTTTGTTATGTGGTCTCGAAGGCTCACGTTCAGCATTACACGTTCCATGGCTCGTTGTGTAACTCTGAGTTTATTCGCAGATTTTTGCGTGAGTGTTAAAGTCTCTGCTCCATAAATTTGTCCATGTAAAATACATTGGTTATAAACCTTTCGCTTCAGACACAAGGGAATTAAACTTTTTAGACTATGGCTTAATTTGCCAAATGCTGCCCAAGTTAGGCCTATTTGCCTCTGTATTTTATGTGTTTGATTGTCTCTGCTTATTTTGATTTCGTGTCCCAGATATTTGCAAGTGTCTGTTTGTTGTATGGTATTATTGTCAATAGTTATATTTCCACCCATTACGAGATTTGTTATAAGTTTAGTTTTCTCAAAGTTTATCTTTAATCCTGCTCTTTCAGACAGACTTTTAAGCGAATGCCTCATAGAAACTGTATCTTGTAAATTACCTGCAATTAATACAACATCATCTGCAAATCTTAGGTGATTTAATCTTTCTCCATCTATATTGATGCCCATATCTTGCCATTGAGTGCTCTTAAATATTGACTCTAGAGCTGCCGTGAACAATTTTGGTGAAATATTGTCTCCTTGTCTAACTCCTGGACCTAACTGAATTTTTCTGTGACTTCGTGTAGTCGTATACTTGATGTAGCGTTCTCGTAGATGTTTTTGATTAGTGTCGTGTACCTGTAATCTATTCGGCTTTGATTTAAGGCTTCCAGTATTGTTTTAAAACTCTACAGAATCACAAGCGTTCTCGTAATCGACAAATGCAAGAACCAGTAGTATGTTGTACTCGATGCACTGTTCTATTAAGATCTTTATGGTATGCAAATGGTCATTTGTACCATATCCTGCCCTGAAGCCTGCGCCTGTTCTTTGGGCTGATAGAAATCAAGTTTAGGTGTTAACCTCTTTGTTGAGATTTTCATAAAGAGTTTGTACATATGTGTCAAGAGGCTGATGGGTCTATAATTTTCCAATTTAGTAATATCGCCATTTTTGTGGAACAAGACTATTACTGCATTGTTTCAGTCTTTTAGAATCGTACGCGCATATAAGCATTTATTAAACAGTTCGCTTACTGATTTTAATAAAATTTCTCCACCTGCTTTTATTGCCTCGATAACGAGTCCATCATCACCAGGCGATCGATGGTTGTTCATTTCCTTTAAAGCTGCTCTTACTTCTGACACAGTAGTGGGTAAAATTATTTCCGATCCCTGATTTATGAGTCTGTACTCGTGTCGGGAAATTGTCTTGTGGTCTTAGGCTGGTATAGAGGTCTTTATAAAACTCTCTGGTTATTTTTAGAATGTTTTGTTTATCTGTTGTTGCCTTTTCCGCCTTTATCTCTCAGCTTGTATATATTTTTTTACTTTTTGTGAGTTTTCTTTTCATAATCTTTAAACCTTTGTTCTCTTCTACTGTTTGAGTAATTACATTAGTATTATATCTTCTTACATCTTTTCTAATTTCCGGTAAAATTCTTTTATTTAGTTTTTTATATTCTTCTTTGTTTCGCTTTTCGTTCTCGCTTAGGTTTCGTCGTATTTCCATGAGAGCTTTTGTATTTTTGATAATCTTTTCACTTTTGGTGTCATTCAAACGAATCGTTTGGTTTCAGGTTATTATATTTCACCAAATTATTATTATTTTAAAATTTAATATTATTTTAAAAATCACCAAATTTTACTAATTTTTAAGTAATGCTACACAAGCCATCATAACCAATGGTCATACATTTTTTTAATATTACAAAAATGAATTTTAGCTGGAGATGACTGGGTCGAGAAAATCTGGCAGATGCAAAAATGTAGCCAAAAGAGAATCGATGACGCTGTGAGTATGGTTAAGAGTAATTTTATTCACGTAATGAATTTAAATAATAATTTAGCCTTTTCAATGAAATTGTTTCTCCAGAGGGACATTACGATAAGTACTTCTGAAGTATACTTCCGTCATTTTCTAAAGAAAAAAATTATATTATTTATATTACTTGCTTTATTTGTTATAAGTCTAAGGTTATTATTCGTTAACTTTCATAATCGTTGCCCAAGATTATTGGCCTTAAGCGACCGTTTCTCCACTACCAGCTCCTTTGCAAATGAATGGTTTGCAGAACCCGGAAGACCTATTGGCATTCAAAGTGTTTACCGACGAATGAGAAGTTTTGGCCTGTTTTAATACCGACCATACTGAGTCCTTCCTTTAACTCTAGAACACCGCCATAATCGCCTTCAGTGGTGCAGAGAACGGTCACTCTGGAATCAGGAATGGAACAGTATTGTCTTTAGTGACGAGTCTCGATTTTGTTTAGGCATGCACGATGGTCGAGCGAGGGTTAGAAGGCGACGCGACGTGGTGAAAGGAGGAATCCACAGTTTTTTGTTGAAAGCCAAGTTCATCACACTGTTGGAGTTATGGTTTGGGGTGCTATAGCTTATGGTTCCAGGTCACCTTTAATCTTCATGAGAAATAACATGAACGCACAGCGTTAAATCCACGAAGTTCTAGAACCCCACCATTACCCTATCTTGACACACTGGCAAATCTAACTTTCTAACAAGATAATGCCCGACCACATGTTGCAAGAGTCACAATAGACTTTTTGTAACTTGTAATAATGATGTCACATTGTTAGCATGTCCACCAAGATCTCCTGACTTATCCCCAATTGAGCATGTATGGGATATGATGGGTAGGAGATTGCTAAATTTGCAACGTCCTCCTCAGACTCTACAAGCACTTCGAGAGGAGTTGGTGGTTGCCTGGAATGAGATACCACAAGAGAACATTGACCACCTGATCAGAAGCATGCCTAGGCGCGTCAGAGAATGCGTAACACATCGGGGTACATCCACACATTATTAAAGTTAAAAGGGCTTTAAAGCAATGCAATCATTTACTTATGATGCTTCATTAAGTACTTTTATAAAATTTTATTAAAATAAAATCATTTCAACCGGGTGTTCGGATTTCTATGTCACTTAGTATAAGTAGAACTGAAAGGGTTAACATATCAAACGACAATATTGTGTAAGGTAGTTGATTCCTATTTCTAAACTAAAATGTCGAAACATTGTATATTGTAATTAGTTTTTGTATTTAAATTAGAAAAAAGTAAATTCTTCTGGCTATAGATTAATACTCCTAATTCTGTTTTAGCATTACATGTTTGCCTAATCGCCTAATGACTACTTAAACTCTACCGATATAGACCCGCTGAAATCCCATTGCTATTTGATAATAATATGTAAAAAAATTAAATAAATGATAATAAAACCTACACGTGTGTTTTTTTTTTAATTCTTTCTGGTAACAAATAAATACATATAAATATGTACCTACTCTAAAAAAAACAGTATCTTTGGATATTACTCTTACTGATAACCATAGTTTTAGTTTTCTTTATGTTAATTGTTAAACTAAACTGTTCCCCAGTATCACAAATTGTGTTTAGTAGCGTCTGCAGGTCTGTCTCACTTTCAGCGATAATAACTGTGTCGTCAGCAGAACGGATGTTATTATTTTTCTTGATCTCTTTTGTACAGTTTTTAAGTGCTTGCGTAAAGAACTCTTCGGAATATTATATTAAATAGTAATGAAAGTACGTAGCAATGTCTCACTCCTCTACTTATCCGTTGCGCATCCGTGCTATTTCCTTTTAGTTTACCATAGCTTATTGGTTCCAATAGAGATTTCTCACTATGTTATTGTCATTTTTGTCGAGTGCTTTTCTCTATACACATTCCATGAGAATGTTATGTTTAATTTTTTGTCGAAAGCTCTTTCATAGTCTATAAATGCAAAGTGAACAATTAGCCTTCGTTGGCTCAGTGGAGATGTTCGTTCAGTTGTAATGGAAACACCAAATAATAGTAGCAGAGTTTATTGATGAGACGTACACTATGGGTGTTGACCCGGGATTACTTTGAGTAGAGACTGTTGCAGTTGATCGCTGAAGACTATCAAGTTTTTTGAGTGAATATTGATTGAATGCTTCTCTAGGCAAGAGATATTAGTTTTATATAAGTTTTAATTGGGTCAATATATTCGCGGGCCTCGCGTGATATGTGTGTCTAATTTATGTAAATTGTTTAACTTTGTCAGCACTTTTGACTGATGTCCAAATTATATTGTTGATAATTGACCAAATTCGTATGTAACCTAATTAACTACGTGTGTGTATTTAATAACAAATAAATTTATTCGGTCTACTGGGTGATAAAATTATACTGTCCAATTTCGGATATGAATTCTGAAGATTTGATATTGGACACAAAGAAAAGATCTTTTTGTGGGTCTCGATATTTTTGGGCAAGACTTGTGAAACTATACAGAGCTTCCACTGTTCCGAAGCCGTTACTGTCTATTACTCATATTCGCTTCGTACTTTTTGAATATTTTGCATGTATAATCTTTTTCGAAAGTAATAAAACAAATTAGACTTACAACATTGAGATGGAAAAAACCTCTTCTGATAAAAACTTGGAATGCCGTTGCTGTTAAAAAGCCGTTTTTTGATAGTGCTGTTTTCACAATATGCATTTCTTAATTTCTATTGAAATGCTATCGAAAGTAGAAAAAAAAAAAAACGTCGTCCCTTACCCAACATGTCTTAAACTCAAGACATAAAATAAACTTAAACCAAACTACGATGCTCTAACATTAAAATTAAAAGAAAACGCGAAATCAGAGAACTAGAAAAACTCCCAACAGTCAAAAACAAACGAGTTGATTCTCAAATGCTGCTAACAACATGGAAAACGGAATTAACTTTAAGCACGAGCAAGATTGTATTTATTATATGATATTATATGATTACATTATATGACTCCGTCAAATTTTAATTTCAGTATCACAAGAAATTAATTAAAATAGGCTTCATATGCCTAAGTTCGTATACAAAAGTTTCCAATATAGAACTTGTAAAAAATGTTCAGTATTATTACTTCAGAAGACAAAGTTATAAGGAGGAAAATATTTTGTAGCGTTTAAAATTTGTTAATATTTAATATCTATATAATAATATAAATCCTGTTTTAAATTTTGTAGTACGCCCCTGAGTTGTTTATCTGCGATTGTCTTTTATAAAGAAATTTTAACCCTTAAGTACCATGGCGGGATCAAAATTGACCCCCCGCGTTTTTAATGCCAAGTTTCGTTACCGAAATATAGATTGAGCATTGCGCGCTTTCTGCTAATCTTCGACCGGTAGGTGATTTATCGATCTACGGAAATTCCGTTAGTTTATCTGTTACTACTGCAAAGTTAGGCACGCATAGGGTCAATTTTGACACGCTTATGGTATAAGTGTTTCTCGTGCAATTAACGAGTAATTTGAAATGATACAAAAAGAACTTGAAAAGGAGGGACAAAAAATTATGGACTAGATAGTGACAGTGAGTTTTTAGACCAGGCTAGTGAACACAGTGATCACGAAACAAAACAGTAAAGAGGAATGGGACGATGGTGACGAAAAAAATTGGCAAATTAATAATTCCGAAACTGGTAGTGAATATTCGGGTGAAGAAAGTGATATAGCTGACTCAAGGGATGTGTTTTATGGCAAAAATAGGTACAAGTCGTCTAAAACTTCTCCCACCTTTTCTCGTACACGTAAGCATAATTTAATTAGTCATTCACCTGGTGTTATTGGAAAAGCTCGTGCTACTATGCCAGAGAAACTAGTTGATGCTTGGGAATGTATTATTAGCCACGATATATTGCAAGAAATTATTGAGAAAACCAATGAACGAATAACTAATATGGCTTCTAAATATAATTTACACAATTTATCGTGTCAATATACCAATCATCTTGACGTAATTGAATTAAAGGCCTTCTTAGGCTTATTATATTTAGCAGGGGTATTTAAATCCAATAATGAAGATTTAAGGTCTTTATTTGCAACGAATGGTACTGGCCGTGATATATTTCGAGCAACCATGTCACTAAACCGATTTTATTTTTTGCTTGGAAGTCCTTGTTTTGACGACCCAGCTACTAGACAAGAACGTATTGCGCACGGCGATAAGCTGGCAGCTATATCCAATATTTTTAATATGTTTATAATTAATTGCCAGTCCAATTATAGCTGTGGTGAATATCTTACAATAGATGAAATGCTTATTGCATTTAGAGGAAGGTGCCAATTCAGGATGTATCAAAAAAATAAAACACATTATTTGCTAAATGGTTTTATATATACTGGAAAAGATATAGCCAGAGCAAATCCAAAAAAGTTATCCATCCCCACTCTAGATGTTTTGACACTTATTTCACCAATTTCTGGTACAAATAGAAACATAACAGCAGATAATTGGTTTTCGTCCATTGAGCTCATAAAAGAACTGAAAAGCCATAACATTTCATATGTTGAAACTCTAAAAAGAAATTAAAGAGAGGTTCCTGCTGAATTTAAACCCCAAAAAAACAGGCCACCTAATTCTGCCTTATTTGGTTTCACAGGAAGCGAGAGCCTTGTATCTTTTGTACCTAAAAAAATCGTGCAGTGTTGTTAGTGTCAACTATGCATCATTCCAATACAATGGTTAATGGAAAGCCAGAGATTATAAATTTTTACAACGAGACAAAAGGTGGGGTGGATTTATTGGATAAGAAATATGCATGCTATAAAACTGGCAGAAGAACTCGTAGATGGCCTCAAGTAATATGGTTTCGCATTTTGGACATTGCAGGATTAAATGCTAACGTAATTTTTAATGGAGTTCAGCAAAATCAAATAATGGAAAGAAGATTGTTTCTAACCACTTTAGATTAAGAACTTATTAAGGCCCATTTAACTCGTAGAGCTCAGCAAACTTGTTCACCGAAAAAAATTCGTAGTGCCATTTTTAAAGTTTCCGGACTTCAGGAACCAATGCCTGCCGCAAATCCAGAGCCACAACGACCCAGAAAGTGGGGAAGGTGTAAAATATGTCCATATTCCAAAAACCAAAAGAAAGAAAGCTCATCGTGCGATAAATGTCGAGATTTTATTTGCAAAAATCATTCCCGCATACAGACGTTATGCATAAGCTGTGTTGAAAATTAAGTTAAAATCATGCTTGTCATTTTTGAGATACGAAATCTAAATCGATTTTTTTTATTTTAGGTAGGAGCTATGATACCTAGATTTCACCATTGGATATAAAAAAACTGCACATTGTTATTATTTTTCTTATAATTCGAGAAAGTGCATAGCTATGTTAATTTGACTGAATACAAAAGTTTTTTTAAATAAAGTTATATCTAATTAACCAAATTCGTTTATTTTTATATAAATGTAAAAGTAGCTGTAAACAAACTAATTTAAAATAAAACAAGTTAAAAAAAGAATATTTTTTGATACAAAGAACAGTGGGGGATCAAATTTGACCCTACCATGGCACACATGTTACTATTTTTGGTCATGGTAGTTAAGGGTTAAAACGATCAATATATTATGGCATTTTAAGTTGAGATTCTTAATATCAAATTTTGTATACATTAAAATTTCCCAATTCTCTGTTACATTGTTAGGTAAAAAAATTTTTCAGTTAAAACTAGGACGTTAAAATAATCAATATAATACGTGTTATTTAGTAAAATATTTAAAGATTGTTTGTTGTCGGTTTGGTGTTAAGAACGAGTATCGAGAGGTATTTTGTATTTTTTTAGATTAGTAGACGCCTGATTCCAAGACGTGAGGAAATTTGATTTGCGTTGAATTTGTAAAATCTAACGCAAATAAGAGAGATAGGCAGAATCATGAAAACTAAGAAGACTTTTGGCGGCTTTGAATCAACAGCCGATATTTTTTTGTGTAATGTCTTAAGACCGGTCAAGGTGATGATTTACTCTTTTGCAAAAATGGCATTTTAAAACACTATAAGATTTGTGCAGTATACCGGAAACTAATGGAAATTTGAAAGCTGTATATAGAGTGTCCCCACCAGCTTTCGTTTGTCGTTCTGCTTGCTCCTCCACCAAACCTGATTTGCGTCTTTGATCGTCCAACCTAGTTATAGAAATGCTTTTCCTTTGTTCCTGTACAGAATTTGTTCAGGTAATTTGTTCATTGGAGATGAAAATTGGATTGGATTGAATTATGTAAAATAAATCGTGTTTTAAAATAAAATTGAGGTATTTATTTTCTTCTTTCATATTTAGATACATATCCTACAATCTAGAAAATCAAACAAGATTTGTACACAAGGCATTTTATTTTTTAAAATATGAATAAGGTCCTTTTCTTGGGTCATCCATCCTTTGAAATGCATTTTTAAAAATAAATGTAGTGCTAAAAATATACAAATAAATTAATAAAAAATATGTACATAATATTAAAATTGTGCAAAAAAAGCTGATATAAAAATATTAAAGATGCTGCTAAGGTCATTTGAGTTAATAAGCAGCTAAAACGAAAACAAACATAATATTTATATTTCTACTTCTTTCTTTGACATCACAAATTAGAATGAGAATTTAACCCTAGACCTTAGAAACCCCTAACCTTATTTTTATTTTCCATCGTAAAATTTACTATGCTGAGAAAAAAATGTTGTCACTGAAAAAGTATTTTAGTTATTCTTATTTTACAAATTATTTTAAACAAAGAGATGTTTCTAAAACCTAAAAATCACAAAAAAATCATAAACTCTACATTTCCGAACTACACTGCTTACAACAAAGGGCGCGATTGTCACCACAAAATTGACACAATGGCACGTTTTGACACAATAGGGCAATAGGGATGGTTGTAGATAGATTGTCGACAGAAGAAGCAGATATTTTTTTACTTCTATCTTATAGGATACCATTGGTTTTTCACCATCGAAGCAAAATAAGGAATGACCGATTTCACGATTTTTGAGATTTATCATCCCAGGACTTGAACCAATTATCCATGATTATGTTACGATTACTTCCGTAGACACCATGAGTTAATTGTTTTACATATTATTCTCCAAGAGGCAGTTCATTGGTTTTAATTTTCTTTTCTTAATACAATTCTTCATCGAACATATGTTTGGTACCTACGTCACAAAAACATTACTATTTTCAGTGTATATTTGGCTGTCTTGTTTGGGGTATAGATCCAAAAAGGACATTTTCTCCTAAAAGCCTGTAGCTGCTCATCGATCGTTAGGTACTATCTGGGCTTATAGGACGTTTTGCAGTTATGTATAAGATCATCCCATATTTTATGATTGTCTGCTAATAGGTCTGTTTATTTTCTGTCTGGTCTAGACATTTTATTATCAAAGCGTTAACATTCTATAAGAAATTCAAATCTTTCCTAAGCCATTTCATTGTTTCCTTCTAGACTCTCTTTGACGGCGTTGTTAATGCCAGGGGCTAGTAGGAGATTCTGAACCAGAATTAGTCCCCTGTGTTCCCCTGTGTCCCTCTGTTGTTCCCTAACTAACCTTCTCTGACGGCATTGTTATGCCATGGGTTAGTAGAAGATTGTGAATGTGAAGAGTAGTCCCCTGTGTTCCCTGTTGTTCCCTAATTAACCAGCTTTGACGGCGTATGTAATGCCACGGATTAATAGGAGATTGTGTTCCCCTGAGTCCCCTTTTGTGTTTTCTGTCTTGTATCTAAATGACGACCAGTGTAATACTCGCCATCAGAGGTGCTGTTTAGTTTTGCCTAGGAGCAGTCTCATTTAGTTTTCAGAACAAGAGCAAGGTGTTTTATTTTGTGTTATTTTGTGTAGCTCACTCAAAAGTAAAGTTTTCAATATTATTAGTATCTTTGTCTCACCCTATATGTGTAGTTTATTACGTCAGTTGTGTTGAACCAGTTTTTTAGTTACATTGTGTATTTGCTTTCACCCAAATATTGTTTCAGTATTTTTGTCCCCCCTGTATGTTTAGTTCGTTGAGTTTGTTTCAAACCGTTTTTGTTATATTGTCTATTTGTTTTATCAAATTTTTCGTTAAATCATCCCTATCCCAAGTTAAATGCTTCGATTTCCATTTTCTTTTGTGTTCAGTGTTCGTAAAGTTACGTTGAAATATTCTCATACTTTTAAATTTCGTAGGCAAGCCTTTGACCTTCGTATAAAGTTGCTCTTTTTCCTTTTCTGTGTTTATATAATTATTGAGTCTTAAATCAGCTGAGATAGTCTGATGACCCAATTTCGTGCAAAAATAAAAGGAAAATTTTTGCTTGATAGATATTATGTAGATTTTATAGTTCAGGCAATGTGTGAAAATTTTTTAAGCCTCGAAAAAGAAAATGTTGTTCTGATTTTACAGTCCGAGTGTTTCCGTGTTGTCTTTTGTGTTATCAGTAGGAGGAAATGATGATATGACTCCGCTTGTCCATGGCTAAGGCCGATTTGTTAGTGACAAAGCGGAGTATTGTTATTTTCCTTGTGTCTGTTATTTCCGAGTTTCCCCGTGTTTTCTTTGTTCCTTTTCTGTGTTATAAGTAAGAGAAAATGATGATACGACTTCGTATATTTATGGCTAAGGCCGATTTGTTAGTGACAAAGCGGAGTATTGTTCTTTTCTTTCTGTCTGTTAGTCCCGTGTTTCTCCATGTTTTTTCCCTAGTCCTTTTTTGTGTATAAGTAAAAGAAAATATTGATACGAGTTGGTGTATTCCTGGCTAAGGCCGATTTATTGAGAATATGTAGCGGACGTATTGTTATGTTTTCTTCTGTCAGTTAGTTTTATGTCTTTCCGTGTCTTTGTGTGGTCAGATGTTGTCAAATATCGTTACAATTTTAGGGCCATTACTTTCTTTTCTTAAAAACAATGAAGTAAAATGTTTTTCCAACTCATAAATCTTTTCAGAACTCTTTTTCTTTAATTACTACTGGATGGCAAGTCATTTTCGCTTGATGGTACGACCTCTGATTCAGATGGACTGAATACTTATAAAACGAGATCCTCTATTTTAGATTCACTTTCTGATTTATCAGAATTATTATCCGATTTATTTGGCTAAAGGTCTTGCAATTCAGCTTCCAACTCTCGCTGCGTGAGAGGACTATCCAAAAAAAACAAAACTGGTTTTTCACTATCAAAGCAAAATATATCTTTATGTTTCCTATTTTTACCATGTTATATGAGATGTTAAAAAATTTAATTGATTTGAAAATGAAAAAGACAATGAAAAAGACAGCAAATATTTGATTTCACGCAAACAACTCCTATGTATCTGTTGATACGTATTTCGACCTAATAGGTCTCATCAGAACAGTTATTCATAGGTGTTCTCAACGTGAAAAATCAATATTTTCTGTCTTTTAAGAAGCAACAATAAAATGGCTTCAATGTGGACGCGATAGCGACATCTAATTATAAAATCCGTAAAATAGTTTCGAAACACATTTCAGATTTCTGCTTATAATCTGAGCCTTCTAAAAATTGCAAGGCAAACAGACGTTGATAAAAGATGTTAAAAGGGACATGGGGAGTCTAAAATTTGCATTCCACTACATGTCTTTTACAACTAAGCAGAAATCCTTAGCGAATTGTTAATTGTTAATTGATTTTATTGAAATGGATACGTATTCTTACTCTATACTTAATTATCATTTAGCCAATCGCATCTACTGCTGAACATAAGCCTCCGTCAGTTTTTTCCAATGTTCTCTATACTGATGCGCTTACAGACAGTTTCTCGCTACTCTTTTTACGTTGTTAATTGATAGTTAACTTACTTGCATTAAACGTTAAATCAATTTTAATAATGGCAACTTACCGAATCAGGAACGCATTTCTTGACACACATCTGCATATTATAGAACTTGTCAACTATACTTGTCGTTGAATTATCTGAAATATAAGGTTTATTAACACCTAATAATAATTAATTTTTTTTGTCAAAAACTTATACCAAAACGATTCCTGCTTGGAAGTTCATAACCAAATAAAAATATTATAGGAGAGGATACAAATATGGGCTACCATTTTGTTTATTGCTGATATCTTGACTATTTTTTTATCTAAAAAGTTCAAATTAAATAATTGGCATGTAGAATTGTTTTGCTCTTTTGTGCCGTTTTTCTGCCTAGTAAGATACTTTTTTCTGTAATGTCATAAAAACACTTCCGGTGTCATTTAAGTAAGAAACGGAAAGGTGATATGAATATGGGCTACTAGAAAACAATTTTATCTTTATTTTATAATTTTTTCTATAATATTAACACACATATTCATCTCTTTCTGCACTAGAACAATCTGTATGTGCCCACAAGTTGCACATAAGGCACTTTTTTTCACCTCGATAATCCTCACAAAATTTTCCGTCACAGAAAACAGAAGTTACATCCGAATTTTCCGGATCCATTACACCAGAAATCTCTTCCAAATTCATATCTTCATCAGCTGGTTAAAATTCCTGCTCACTATCGTTGTCAAAAGAACTTTCGATTCCCTTTTTATGCCGCCTCTCTGATTTTTTTTTAAATTTTTTTTCTTAGTCACCTCTCTTGTGGACTCAGCTATAATACAAACTTTTGAAAACCAGAAGGATCTGGTTAACAAATGTTGCTGGTTTCTGGTATTTTGGGTAGGATATCAGATTCAATAGCTTGCGAACTTACAAACTTCTGCAAACCAGAAGGACGTTCACTGGTATTGCTTGCTTCTGGTGTTTTTGATAGGACAGCAGGTTCAATAGCTTGCGGTTTTATATGGCTGTGGTTGTTATCCTCAATTTCTGCTGCAATAAAATCTCCATCTGAGAACACAGTCTTATTCAATGGATAGATTTCAGTGATGCGGAATCCATTTACAGCAATTTCTCCAGTT
Source organism: Diabrotica balteata (assembly GCA_918026665.1). Classification (NCBI taxonomy): domain Eukaryota; kingdom Metazoa; phylum Arthropoda; class Insecta; order Coleoptera; family Chrysomelidae; genus Diabrotica; species Diabrotica balteata. Next base: position 9,155,382 of record OU898277.1, on the reverse strand, counting down.
TAACTTTTAAGGTATGCTTTGCCAAAAAGTTCTCAAATATCGTACTTAGAGAGGGCGCGGTTATTATGACGTAACCATTGCCTGATTTATTCGCTGTAGTATGCCTTGAGCGTTCTCATAAAAGTTTTGTCTAGCGGTTGCAGTTTGTGTGTTAAATGTGGAGGTAACGAAATTATAACTATGTTATTCTCCTTTGACAGATTGATCATACCTTAAGTACAGGAAACTCCTTAGAGGGTTTAACGGTATCTACGAAGTGTTTAAACCACTATGTAAATAAACTAGACTGCACCCAAGCACTAAGATGAACAGCTGATATCGATCCAAGAGAAATACTTTTTATGAGTTGCACATTCATAGATATCATTTTTTGGAATGATTAACCTAGGTGAGATAAAATTTCCTCCAGCACTAATGCATGCCATTAAAGTGATAAATGATCCTCTCTCAGCTAAAGTCAGCGATGCGATTTGTCTCTTTTCTTTGCGCCCCACTATTACTGCAATTTTATTTTGCACAATCGTTAGGCCTGTTTCACCTACGTTGTAAACCTGATTAATTGTATTTATCGTATGCTTTCTCCAGATGATCAAAAGATATTTGAAGATTCTCTTTGTTAAAGCTAGCTGCCCGTTCAAAAGACGTTCCAGTTGGTCTCCTTAAAGCCAACGTATTTTTATAACGCGCTAAGAACAAATCTAGCCAACCTTTACCAGCTTTTTGATATCAGTCTGCGTTAAACCATATAATTTTGCTTCTATTTGAAGGATATAGTCCACCAAACATTTTTCTACATCTGGGTCAAGAATAGTTCCTCTTCCCAGTTACTTAAATACTGCTTCATCTGGACTTAGTTCAGTCATTTTTGCTAATTGTTATACTGTCGATCTCGGGACATTCTAAATTTTAGCTGTTTTTAATGTACTTATCGTTTTATCTCTTACAGCTTGAATAGCAGATTTCCTGCTATCATAACCAAACATATATTCAAATATTAATAACTAAAATGTAACAAATTAAAAGAAAAAGTCGAAAATATTATGAAAATAGCCTTTCGCTTACGATGTGTGATAAAATATTAAATTTAGTCTTAGTTTTCACCAAAAAAAAATTGAAATAAAAACATACCTGAAAATTTTCTTAAACAGCGTCAACACTAACATGTGATTGTTTCAACGGTCGCTGGACCTAGGTCACTGTAAGCTTTAATTATTTATTATTTTAGACTAAAGAGTGACTAGTCAAGCTATTGACGTATAGATGGTGGTGTGTATAACATATTAATTGCGATAGCTCATATTTGTACCTTCTCCTCTTACAATGTTAAAACACATTATTTTTATACGTTATTAAGAACTAATATTCTTTAAATTTATTTATAAATGCCAATTATATTAAACTGTATTAAGCTTATCTTAGTGGTTAAACTAACCTTCTACGACATGCTGCTTATTACATTTAAGAAAATATTGTGAATCAGCCTTGTATTTTGGCGGTAAAACGTATTCTATTTTCTTAGGGCACATTTTGCTCTTTTTGTTAATCTAAAAATATAAATCTAATTAGTTTTTAAAGATAATAAACATTACCTAATAGTTTTATCACAAAGCAGCCTCTTAAAACGATCATACTTTGTCAATCGCAGAGTGACGATTCGTTGCGTTATGTCATTTGTCGGGTTTATAATAATTCGAATAAAGCTCTACTTTCGATTATCAGGAATTTTGGAATAGTATCATAAATGAATGGAGCATATACAGTAAGCTAATTGAATGCAGTATAATTGTTTTATAACAGACGGTTCTCAAGTAAAATAGATATCATTCTCTTATACTGTAATGAATATATTTGCCTACCATATAGAGCATGATTATGGGGCTTAAAAATTGGAAACAAAAACTATTGGGCTAGAGATAGGGCAAGCAAAATAAACAAAACTTATGCGGACGGCACTCAGGTCTTTATTGGAGATCCGGGGTCGTGGATAAGTTGAATGACAAAGGGTTGGATTGTGGCAACTGCAAAAATGAAACCAAAAAGGGTACTTACATAAATCTCCTGGAACAAATGGGCAAACAAAAACAACAAGAGAGACCTCCAGCTATTTGAAAAAAAAAGACGCCACTTCGAAGGATACTAATCTTGCTGGATGAAGAAAAAAAGACTCTTTCCTCCTTGATTTCAGAAAAAACATGCACTAAAAATTTCTGAGGTTAGAACTGAAAATACTACAATTTCTGGAGCTAGAACTGGGTTAAACTCTCTGTCAGATGTCTCTATCGCGGCTTCTATGGTGTAAAACGTTGATCAGTCGAGGACAAACATAGTGAGGTGGAAACAAAATTAGTGGTTTTACAAATCTGGAACCAATTTCAGAATTCTGGTACACAAATTTCTTAGATACTTAGGAAAATATGTAGTGATTATTCTTGTCTAAACTAACATATTCACAAAGAGTAAATTCTACTACTTTCCGCCAATCTTTGACGCGTGCGCCTCTTACCGCATTAGTTTCAAACCTAAACTTGACATCGCCCGATTTCAAACCAAACGCAGATCCACTTTTTCCCCGGCGCGTCCTGCTGCATACCACCGAATTAGCTAAATTCGTTAGACCTACCGAATTGTGGAAATAAAACGCAATATATAAAGTATTTAAACCTCATTACTCGGACCAGGGACGTCTTTAGACAATTTTAAAGTGAGAAATTTATTATGCTACAATACAGTGATTAGTACATGACTGCGAACAATGTATACTAGGTACTGATAATGTTTATACTGGAAAAATATTGAAAAACAGGCTATAGGCTAATGCGAAAAAGGACCAAGCTTAAAAAAATATCATCGAACTGGGATATAAAGCAGATTATTTTAAACAGCGTTTCTTGTCATGTATTTAAATAGTAAACAATAATATTCACCGAATATCGAATATTATAAATATTTGTACTAAACTTTTTGTTTTACTGTATGCATTTAAAATTTTTAATATATAGAATATGTATATAATGACATTAATACTTACTGTGAAATTTTCGATACTCCAGATACAATAGTTGTACCTCTAGAATAATAAAAACGTTATTAATATATATAATTTATAATATGAATTTAAAAAAGTAAATATACTTACTAATATTAAAAAAAAAATAGGAAAATATGGATATGGCATACAAAACGAAAGAGGGACAATCCGGATGAACTACATGGAGGAAAGGAAACTCTACGCCATGAACTCCTTTTTCAACAAGAAGCCACAGAGAAAATGGACCTGGATAAACCCTGATACCAGAACTAAGAACGAGATCGACTACATATTATCAACACAAAAATACGTAGTCAAGGATGTCACAGTGCTAAACCGTTTCACAACAGGCAGCGATCGCCGAATGGTGAAGGCTAAGATACAAATTAACAGCCAATTTGAAACCAGAAAGAAAATCAAAAACGCACAAAAACTAGATATGGAGAAACTTAGCCAAAGCGAATGACGTTTTAGTCTATCTAGACATCATAGTCTCATATATATATTAAATTTTCTTCCTTTCGTTATCTCTTTACTCCACAGTATCCCATTGAGACATCCTAAGACTTTCTTTGCTTGAGTGATTCGTTTTCCTATTTCCCGAGTATCAGTTCCTGTATTGTCAAAGGCAACACCCAAGTAGTCATAGCTCTGACAGCAGGAAATATGTTGTCCGTTTTTGAGGTCTATATTATCTGACTCGTTTCCAATACAAAGATATTTGGTTTTCGTTGTATTGACATTCATTCCCCAGTCGTTATATTCTTCTATCAGTTTTCTAAGCATGTACTGCTTGTCTTCTCTGTCAGTCGCTAGTACTACCTGGTCATCAGCAAACTGGAGTGTATATATACATTCATTGCTAAGCCTTATACCCATCCTATGCACCTTTATTTTCCATATTTCCAATGCTGCTGCAACATATATCTTGAATAAGGTTGGTGAGATACAGCATCCCTGTCGCAAGCCTTTTGTAACCAGGAATTCTTCCGTTAGATATTTTCCTGTTTTTATCTGTGCCTTTGAATCTCTATATAGTTCTTGTACAGCATTTATCAATGTGTGGTTGATGTTAGATCTTTTTAACGTTGTTCATAATTTTGTTAAGGGGATGTTGTCATATGCTTTTTGAAGGTCTCCAAAATTAATATGAGTTTCGAGATTCTTAGCCGATCTTTTTTCTATTATTTGTTTTAGACAAAATACGTTATCGGTGCACGATCTTCCAGCACGGAACTTGCTTTGTTCTTCCTCTTCATTGTGCTTATATTCTTCCTCGATCATATTTCTCAAAATTCGTCCATACAGTCTGCTCAGGGTGCTGGTTACCGATATGTTAATATAATTATTACAATTCCTTTTGTCCCCCTTTTTGTGTATTGAGGACATCATTGTTCTGGTACTGGGTGTCCATTTAGACACTGATTGATTACATAAGTTAAGTTTTCAAATGGTTTATGAGTTCCATTCTGAAGAATTTCGGCATAGATTTCCTATCCAGCGGATTTATCATTCTTTAGGGTCATTACAGCCTTCCTTACTGTTTCGATGTCTACCCTCGCTTCCTCTCCTTGTATATGTGTTGACTGTGTTGGGGAGTTCGCTAGGTATTCTTGTCTTGTCTCTGTCAGTAAGCTTTCATAGTGATCTTTCCATTGTCTTGGTTTTATGGTGTGTATGTGTGCTTTATCTTTTCCTGTATTTTTTACTGATTGTATAAAATTCCATACTTCTGTACATTGCTTCCCTCCGATGTATGTATTGATTTTTTGACATTTGTGATCCCATGTATTATTCTTTTCTTGTTTTATCATTTTTCGTAGTTGTCTATCGGTTTTTTGTAAGCTTTTTGGTCTTCAGTATTTTTTCTATTTAGCCGTTTTAGATGCTGTTCTTTTCTGTTTTACCATATATTCGATTTCTTCGTTCCACCATATTTTGTTACTAATTTTGTTTTGCTGTGTCCCGAGTGTTTCCTTAGAGGCCTGGTGTAAACTAGCAATAATATTCTTGTAAATATCTGAAAATGTTTGTCTCTCTGTTTCTCGTAGTTTTTCATCCAGTCGTTGTTGGTAGGTATAGCTGCTTAGTACTATCATTTATAAAACTATTGAAGTTCTACTTCGGAGTGTCCACTGTCTGTCTTACATATTGTTCTGAAGCTATTTTGTTGTGGCATTGTAAATTAATTACTATTGAACTGAGAATAAGCCACAATTAAAGATAAAAATACGTTTATTGACGTTTTAATTTCCACTTCGGAAATGGTTCTCTCGAGAACGATGGTATTTTAAATATTTGATCAATAAAGATAAAAATAAATGACGTATCTTACCTTTGCCTCATCACAATCTGGAAAGTTTCCTGCAATCATATGATCGATTTTTTCATCTGAAATTCCGGTATAAAGTTGACATTTGCTCCGCCAATCAGGAATTTTGGACTTAAGGACAGGGCCCAGATCCTTATGATTAAAAAAAAAATGTAAAATTAAATAAAGACAACTCGAAAAAAAAAAAGAGTCTACATCGTACGATTACCGTGGCTAGCTCACATAACCACCACGTGACACGATAATGCCCTAAAATATTTTGTGCAGAATTCTCAATGTAACACGAGTTCTGTGGTACATATACTTCATCTAATTTAGATAACGACTTACGTCATTATCTACGTCAGAGATCGAAGTTGACATAGTTGCCAAAGTATAAAAAAATCCTGCCTCCATTTTAAATCAAATAGATTACATAATTATTGCAAAAGTATTACCATTTCTTTACAACGACTATTTAAATTCTTACGTGACACTTTTGAAATAAAACACACTAATTTTGTTCTAAAAAGAACAGATTTTATTAGATAGTTAAAAATATAAAACAAGAGATATTCACTTTAAAATTCAAAATAATTAAGTACAAAAAGTGTCAACACCGCAACTGTCAAATAAGTGTTACCAATTTATGCCAAAATTTTACCTTCGTTCGATTACAGTTACAGTGTGTTTCGAACAAATGTTCTTGATAAAAACGCTTTATAATGCATTTATACAAATTAAATGAAACATATTATTATGTATTTCTTCAAGTTAACATCAATAGAAATTTTTAAATATTATTTCTACGCGTATATAACAAAATATGCCTAGTGGCTGTAATGCGAGTGTACTCGGTAAAGTGATTCTAAAAAGAACACACCTAAACCCTAAATATTTCGTGTTGGTATGATATGACGTCACAGGCTATAACGCCGATGACGTGCATCGTTATATCAATTAGATGAAGTGTAGTGCTGTTCTTTTAAACCTACTTGTCGTTGGTGCACACTTCACCTGCATTCTCGTGAATTATCCTGCACACTGCTGTGCAGTAGCAATGTCTCGAAAGGTCTTGCGTTTGTTCGACATACTGGTGTTTATTTACTGAACCAATGGATTTAAATTTATCAACTAAATTGCGAATGATCCTCCTGACACGTCAATTATGGCAGTCGTAAAATGAACAAAGTGCGCTGAACGTTGTTTTAAGATGACCAATTTTAATAAACCAGTTTTATCAATTTTAAGTATCGTTGTAAGCTATATCTATTTACAGTTATTCTAAAAATCAAACTAAAAGAAGACTGCTAATTTAACACATGTAGCTTCAACAATATGGCCGCTACTAACTGTCAAGGTTGGGATGTCTCTGTATACGAGCCTTGGTTTGTTCCGAATATTATTACTTACTTACTTTCCGTGTCCAGAACACCAACAGCTTTCAATTTTGTGTTTCCAATGGTTGGCCACATAGATGGCACTGTCATTCGCTAAGAATAGGTCTTCTTCTGTGCAGGTCTCTCTTATCTCTGTACATGATAGTGTCGGTTTTAGGCAACCAGATATTATACGAACTGTTTCGTTTAACGCAACATCGACGTTTTTAATATGAGCAGAGTTCTCCCACACTGGTACACCAAACTCAGCGGCATAAAAACGTAATGGTAAGGTAGAGGTACGGAGAGTGTGTGGTTATGCTCCCCATTTTGTGTTTGCAAGTTTGCGGATGATATTATTTGTGATATCAATAAGACAGAGTTCTATACAGACGTACGCCAAGGTATTTTGGTGTCTCATTGTATTCCAGCATCTGACCACTCCATTCTACCGCCAGTGTCCTTCGGGCATGCTTATTTTTAAGGTTTTCTAATGTTTCAGATGGTTTTCGTCATTGTATAATGCTAAGTTTTCTAGGGCTTCTGCCAGTTTACTTCGACTTCATTGAAAGTACTTCCCTGAGCTGCCACAGTTGTATCATGTTGTATACCAATATTGCGAGGACACTTGCATGTGGTAGTCCATTTTTTTGCTCCCTTCACTGACTGTTCTTAGACTGGAGCATTACGTAGAAGCGTTTATTCTGGAGGAGCCATTTCATTAATCTTGTTAGTCAGAAATCCTTTGTAATTTCGTAGAGTTTTACCATCAGCCGTTGATGGTTATCTTTGTCATAGGCGGCAGTCTATGAACGATACTCCTGTCATTTCTTTCCGTTCAAACCCATCTTCAATATGTTGGGTAAGATTAAGAGTTTGACTGCAGCAGAATTTTCCAGGTGTAAACCCTGCTTATTCAGGAATAATTTTAGTGTCCACAGTTTCAGCCATCCGGTTTAGTATCATTCTTTCAAACGCCCTAAAAAGATGACACAAGAGAGAGACAAACCTAAAACTCTTTGTATTCGCCGGATCCTTTCCTGGTTTTGTTAGGACCACCACTCTAGCATTCCTCCAGATTTTGGGGATGTGGAATGTACGGACGCAACAGTTCATCATTTTTACGAGCCAATCTAGAGCTTGTAAAATGCTTTATTTGTTCGGTTCGTATATCGTCTAGGCCAGCCGCTTTATTATCTTTCATTTGGTGGATCGCACCTCTGATCTACTCTAGGCAAAAGGAAGTACCAAGAACATCCTCTTCTTTGTCGACATTTCGTTGTACTCTCACTTTGTTCTTCCTTGGTGTCGTCTTACCATTTATCAACAGACGAATGTTACTAGTCAATTGGTGTTAGAATTTGTACTTAGTTTTTCACTTCCTTTGCCAATGAGAATATTTTGTTAAATTTTTTCCCATTGTCCTTTTTTAAGGACGACAATCTCAACCAAATTTTATCAACTAAATTTATTATATTTTTCTTTAAAACTGAATAAATAATACTATTTTTTATTTGTAAAAATGTATTTGAAATCTTTGTGAAGTCATTACGTTTAAAAATAACCAATTTTTTTATTCATTGCATAAACCTGAATGAATATATCCAAACACAATTGATGTAGCTACATTTTTGGCTTTATTCCAAGATAGTAAGCAAAAGTTACATTCTTGGATATAACAAAAATTCTAGTTGTCCTCACAAGAGGACAATGGGGTTAATAGATTTTGTTAACGAACTTAGCAAATATTAAAAAAAAAAGTAAAATAAATCTACTTACTTCTTCACGTATAGCACAAAATCCAGTTGATACCATCGAGGCCAGAATGATTAATAGATACTTCATTTTTAAATATCGACTAAAAAATAAATCTACTTAGAATTTTAAATAAAATTTTGTACATGGTGAAAATTTAAAATCGTCTCGCATTAAAGTGAGCGCACAAGTATTCCTACTTTAAGATAAGTTCCTTCGAGTATATAAAATATATACGAAGAGTTGTATAGTATATATAGAAAATCTTACTAAGGTATATCCCAGAGACCTTCCTTTTTTAAAAGAAATGTGGATTTATTGAAAGTTAAATAAAACAATTTCGTGGTAAGATTAAACAGTGTTAAAAATGTATGTAAACACAAATATGTTTTATTAAGTTTTTGAAATCCGGAGAAGAAGAAAATTTTGGCAAAGATTTTATTTCTAGATGTAAGCAAGTGATCAGTGCATGTTAAAATATTCTTTCTGATAAAAGTGATTTTATATACAAAGAACAAATATTAGATTGTAACTAGATATATTTTAAGACATTAGATAGAAAGTTAATTTAAGTAGAATTGGAAAAATTTCGTTTAAAAATAATTGAATATTAAAATAAGCTTAAGTATGCTTTGAAAAGTCTGGACCACTAGCTATATGTTTGTTTTGAAGAGCCGGTAAAAGAGAAAATTTTACTTTAGGCTAAGTTGTTGATTGCTGAAAGAAAAATAAAAATATATAATTGGCATATTCCAGACACAAGACAGAAATTGAATTTTGGGTTGTTTGAAAATACAGGAAATATTGGGTAATTTGTAACAGTTTTGGTTTCTTGTACTCTGAATGAGACAACGGTAGCAGGTTTCATAGCAGTAGCATCTGTAAGTACAACTAATTTAAACTTGCATTAGGAGAACTCAGTATCCAGAGTGTTGAGGTGTTTGTTTCGGTACGGGAGATCTATACTAGTTTTTGGGAGCAGATCTAAGGCAGACAGTTAGCAAATGAGTTCTACATAAGAATCCAGGGTGTAATTCACAATAAATACAAAAAGTCGATAAAATAGCAGAGGAAACAGAAATAAAATTAGAAAGTCAACGAAAGAGAATTTACAAAAATAAATAAAAAATGTGGAAAATAGTAAACACAATAAAATATAAGAGGCCATAGAAAAGGTAAACTGGAAACTGAAAAGAGCTATGCAAACAAATGAGGAAGAAACAAAAAAAGAAGTTGAAGAATTCGTGAAGAAAGTTATACGAGAAACGCAATAACTGTTCATCTAAAATTATAGCGACATATCAAAATCAATTTTGGCTGGAATGTAATGGAAGAATATGTTAAGCTACAAAACTACCGTGATATGGATAGCCTATGTCTTGCAACTGCGGGAATAACGTATGAAAGAGGGAAAGGAGAGAAGTAGTTACGATAGGGATCGAAAAACACCAACCATTAATAGATTTAAAATAACAACCAATTGAATAGACCACAAGGACTATTTCATAAGAATTTCGGAGAAAATAGATTCAGTGACAACCAAGAATACTGACAAAATAGGAATAGTAACAATTTACATCATAACCCAACAGAAGGACATGGAGGAAATTGGGATACTTACCACAGAAACAATAGAAGTGGGCAATACCATCACAGCAGAGATGACTGCATATCATAAATAATAGACCCCAAAGAAGAGACATATAAAGAGAAAGAGGATACTCGAAACAATATGATCTCATCATCATCTTGGTGCTACAGCCCTTAGAGGGACTCGATCGTCCTCAAGATTTCTACGCCATTCTGTTTTCCCTTTGCTTGCATTTTCCAGTTGCAGACTCCGATCTTCTAGGCATCTTGTGTTATCCCGTCCATCCACCTCAGTTTTGGTCTACCCCTTCTTCTCATTCACACGGGTTGTGCTGTTAGAATCTTTTTATCACAATCGATCTCACGGTTCGTCTTTTCACGAAGGCTCCCAATAAATACAATATGTTTATTACTTTAATGACATAAAATATAATAGGTTGCCTTTTTAGCAAGTTTTTTTTACAATTTTTTGGCTTAACGATTTTTGCACTACAAGCACGATATACAAAATTGTTGAATAACTTACCTTAAAAAATGCCAACAGTATTCTGATAAAAAATTATGGCTCTATTTATACGATTCTACCAAGTTCATTAAAGTTATTAGATACTATCGTTTATAATATAAACTATCGACAATTATCGTTTGCAAATTAACAGCAAAAACAAAGGAAAAACAACAAAAAGTAAGTTAATTAGAACACAAACAGTTTAAAAAGGTATTACGCACTAGATAAATACTTATTTTTATAGTAGTTTGTAATACTATTATAATATGTATAAATAAAAGAAAAAGCTTTATTGACTTAATAGGTTTTATGGTTGGAATTCATTGGCGAGACAACGTGGGATCGTGAAAAATCATAATTAAAATAGACTGAGAGGTTTAAATATTTTAGGGGGATCTTTTAATCAATACCACCAAATTTAATTTCGATTTGACAATTTTTTGTCACAAGGCATTGAAAACTGCATAGTCGAAGGAATTATTTATTTATTTATTTATTTTACAACTAACACATTTTACAGAATAAAATGTAATTACAAGTAGGGATTTTGACATTAGATATACCTACATGCTAAGATAAAGTGATTGAAGCGAAAAGAAAGCTAGATTTATTTGCTTTGATGATGGTGTTGAAGATATCTATGTTGCTAGTTTTTTTAGTATTATATTGCACTGCCCCATCATGTTGTTTACGGGCGAGCAGTCTGTTTTACAAAATAAATGACTTAACCGTAAGTTACTCTTCTTCTTCTTCTAGTTTCATGACCGTTATCGATCGTTGGATATCATGTTGGCTACCATGTTCGCTATCGTTACTTTATTGACAGCAGCTCTAAATAACGATGTAGTTGATTTTCCATACCATTGCCTTAGATTTTTCAGCCATGATGTTCTTCGTCTACCAGGACCACGATTACCCTGGATCTTTCCCTGAATGATCAGATGTAAATGATCATATTTTTCAGTGTGTCTCATAATGTGACCGAAGTATTCCAGCTTGCGTTTCTTCATTATATTGACCAGTTGTGCTGTTTGGCTCAGCCGTCTAAGGACTTCTTCATTGCTAACTCTGTCGACCCAGCTTATTTTCAGTAGTCGTCTGTATACCCACATCTCAAAGGCTGTCAAGCGTTTAAGCATAGCTTCAGTTAGAGTCCACGATTCCACTCCATACAGCAGGACAGGAAAGATGTAGCAAGATGTCATACGAACTTTAAGGTCAATGCTAATATCGTGACTGCAAAGTACGTTTCTCATTTTTACAAAGGCAGCTCGGGCTTGTTCTATTCGAATTGAAAAAGACTGTAAGACTTGTACACACTTCTAAATAGGTCTAACTGGTAAACAGGTTTTGTATGTTTTTAATAAAATTGATAGTGTGTAAAATAAACTGTGTGTGTAAAATTTTACACACTATCAATTTTATTGAAAACATACAAAACCTGCTTACCAGTTAGACCTTGTTCTATTCGGCTTTTAATTTCTGCGGTTGGATCCTAGCTCTCATTGATATTAATGCCGAGATACACGAGTTTCTCTACTCTGTCCAGTGTGGCATCTCCGACTTTTATACCGTCATCCTGTATATAATTTTGTTTGCTAACTATCATATATTTAGTTTTCTTAACGTTGAGTTTTAATCCATACTGATCACACGTCTGTTTTATTTTGTTCATTAGATTTTGAAGGTCTTCTCCGCAATTGGCAAGAATTAAGGTATCGTCGGCATATCTAATATTGTTGACGGTTACTCCATTCACAATAATACCTTCGGTTGTCTCCATTAAGGCTTCCTTAAATATTTCCTCCGAATATAAGTAAAAAAGTAAAGGCGACAATATACAGCCTTGTCTCACTCCTCTTTTTATATCTATTTTATCCGACAGTTCTTGTTCAACCTTTATTCTTGCCACTTGATGCCAGTACATATTTCTAATTATTTGTAGATCTTTATCGTCCAATCCAGCTGTTTCCAATATTTCTAGCATTTTGTTATGTCAGACTTTGTCAAAAGCCTTTTCAAAATCGATTGCACAAATGTACACATTTTGATTTATATCTCTGCATCTCTGTACTAGCACCTGTATACTAAACAAGGCTTCTCTTGTACCCAAGCCGCTCCTAAACCCAAATTGAGTATTGCTAATTCTGTCCTCTAACAGCGTGTAAATTCTGCTGTGTATTACTCGCAGGAAGATCTTCAAAACGTGACTCATCAGACTTATTTTCCGATAATCACCGCATGTTTTTGGACGATGTTTCTTAGGTATTGTGAATAATGTCGACTTTAACCAATCAGTTGGTAATATTCCAGTGTCATAAATTCTGTTATAGAGATTACACAGAGCGTTAATTCCATTTTCTCCCAAAAACTTTAGTATTTCAGCACTTACTTCATCGGGGCCAAGTGCTTTTCCATATTTTGCCGTTTGTATTGAACGTCTTACCTCACTCTCTCATCTTCAAATAATTCAGAAATGTAGTTTTCTCATTCTTTTAACTTTTCATTGATATCTAATATTCTGTGTCCGTTTCTGTCTTCTAAACTTTGGGATAGTTGTTTCCGTTTGTTTCCAGGGGCCTCTTTTAATTTCTTGGGAGATGAAATGTATCGTGTTTCTTTTCATACTGTTCAATTTCATTACATTCTTTACTATGAAATTGTGTTTCTACGTATCTTATCTTCTGCCTGATTATTGCGTGGATCCTCTTGTATTCGTTTTTATCTTTATTTTTGACTTCTCTTCTTTGATCCATAAGTCTCAGTTAATCTTAGGTACCAAGAATTTTATATAGTTGATCATAATAATGCTTGCATTTTTCGTCTCTGTTCCAGTGTTACAAATTTGCAAGTTTCAAGCATAATCCGGTAAGACACCAAGTATGGATAAGAATTATATTTTCTAACATATAGATATCTTGGTAAGATATCTATATGTTATAAAAACCTTTTTTGTACGTTTTCAATTAAATCTATATTTACTTCGGCACAGGGTGCCCAAACTACAGAAGCATATTCAAGATATGGTCTTACCAAGAAATTATCAGTTTAATTATCCTATCTATCATCTTAAAATATTTGGTGTTTCTAATTATAAATCCTAACATCCTAAAACTTTATTAGTAGCAATGTGAAAGTGATCACTGAAATGCACGCTTTGTTGAAAATTCACACCAAAATTTTTACATACGGATTTTCTGGCCAATTCTCTATTATTTATATAATAAACCATTTTAATAAAGTTCCTGTTACGTGCGAAGGTCATCACTGAAAACTTGTTAATACTTAGATCCATTCTGTTTATCTGAAACCAATTAGATAATCACTGGACACTGGAACTCATTCAAACCATGGGTGTATGTTACCTGAAGCCAAATTTAACTTTATATCAAACATCAGATATTTAAAACAACATTATGTACAATCTTTTGTAACTACATTTATTTTTTTACCCAAATATTTTGGTTTCTCAGACATGCCAACCTAGTGTTTTTTTAAACCTGATGATGGAATTGTCATTCCGAAAACGTTCCTGTTTTTTTATGTAGCGCTTTTAAGGGTTTTTTGAATATACCAAATTACAAAGATTTTTTTTTTGAAATAAGAATGTTTAGATAGGCGATTGCAAATCCTGATTACAATTTAGAAAAATATTCTAAAAGATCTCTATGAAAATATGGTAAATTTTTTTATTATCTTTTCTGATTTAAATTAGTCTTTAAATCCACATACTATATTTGTTTAAAATTTTTCTGGCTAATGCTGCATGGATATAGTTTTGATTTAAAAATCCCTGAATGACGTGAATATTTGTTGTAACAACATAAGGCGCATTTGACTGAATAATCGTTAAATCCTTTTGCCAAATGTTTATCTTAAGAAAAAATCAGTAATTGGCTATTATCAGGTTTTAAAAGTTCATTATTAAACAAGATTAGCATAGATTAGCATATAATCATTGTTTAAATAGGACTAAACAATGATATCATTTTACCTTTTTTTATGTCTTGATTGCCATACATCTTATAGTAAAAATTTTTGCATATTAATAACTAATATTGGCTTTACGTATTTTATCATGTTGCTGTTCTCTTATTCCTATCCGGATTTTTATTTCATTTAAAAGTTAAGCAAACTAATATTTTCGACTGTTCAGATTGTCTTTCAGCACAAACAATTTTTTTCACAATTATTTCTGTAGTAGACAGGTTCTTGGTATCTATAGCGTAAATACTTTTTCAATTCAAATCACTTCAATTACCTAGTGCAGAGCCATCTTTTGATAAAGGGGGGAAACAGTATATCAAGTATAAGAAAATCAATAGCATTACATAGATTTCATCGCTCTCTCGCGTTTTGTTGAATATGTTTGAGATATTGGCACTTCGAAAGATTCCTACCATAAAACAATATGAATCTAATCAACTTTTTAATTAACATTTATTTTTTGTTAACAAACCAGAAAGGAAAATATGGTAGGGAGTACAATTTTCATTGTAGTGGAAGTGGAGAAACTCCAGACTCTTGGACATTATGAAATTTAAACCGACAAACAGAACTTCTGTATAGGAGAGACTAGTACACAATGATACATGGTACACATAAGACAATCTAATAATTTTTAAAATTTATTACCAATATTTCATTCTGTTACCAACATTATCACATAAATATCATTTTACAGTCAAAATACCATCATTTCATTACTAACCTCGTCAAAGTTTTGTTTGTTGACTTATTATTAAAACTGACTGTAGATTTGTGTTAGTTCGCAAGTGCATTCGTAAAGTAACACAGTTAAATTATTCTAACCTCCAATAGTCGTCTCAAAACTAAAACTTAAATATGATCATTTGCATTTGTTTACAACAATTTTACTTAGTACAGAATGAGATACTGAGTAATAGTATACAATGAGACTGTCCCATTGTGTACTGCTAAAGTTTGTAGAACGTGTGTATGCTATAATAATATGTTGTATAGGTGGACTATAAACGGCGAGCAAATATACGTGTTAATGAACAGCTGTCAAAAGAAATTGAAAAGAGCTGAAAAGAGTCTTAAGGGTGAAACAGCTAGACTAAAGGTAAATGGAGTTCCCATTAACAATATTAGATATGCGGACACCACTGTCCGAAAATGTTGAAGATCTTCAGAGACTGGTGACCAGAATAGCGGAGTACGAAATTTATTAGAATATATAAAACTCAAAGAACTAACGAGAATCTTCTAATAAACCGAACCAACGTCAAAAAAGTGGACAAATATAGGTACATATCTGGGAACAATGAATAACTCTACAAACGATTACATTCAGGAGATCAAACTCAAAACAGAAAAGTCTAGAGAAAATTTTAACAAAATCAGAAAAGTGCTATGTACAGGGGATTTAACATTGGAACTAAGACTTTGGTTGGTGAGGTGCTTTGTTTTATGTAATAAATCTTGAATCTTAAACACTACATTAATGAAAAAACTGGAATCATTCGAGCTATGGATCTTCTTCTTCTTCTTCTTAGCCTTCTGTCGTCCATGTTTGGACATAGGCCTCTCCCAACTCCTTCCATCGGTCTCTATCCTGAGCAACATATTTCCAATTTGATCCGGCTATTCTTTTAATGTCATCAATCCATCTCATCTGTGGTCTTCCTCTTGGTCGTTTACTTTTGTATGGTCTCCAATGTTGTATTGTAGTATTCCAACGTTAGTCTTTCTGTCTAGCAATGTGGCCCGCGAAGCTCTATTTAAGTTTGGCAATTTTTGTTATGTCCTCGACTTTTGTTTTGGATCTTACCCAGTCGTTCCTCTTTTTATCTGACAGTCGTATACCTAACATTGCTCTTTCCATTGTTCTTTCTGTTGTGGCTAGTTTATTTATGTTTGCGTTGGTTAGGGTCCAGGTTTGACATCCATATGTCATGATAGAAAGGATGCATTGGTTGAACACTTTGCTTCTCAAGTATTGGGGTATTTTGCGGTTCTTAAGTATCCAACTAAGTTTTCCAAATCCTGTCCATGCTAGTCTTGCTCTTCTAGTAATTTCCGCACTTTGGTTCTCTTTGTCAAGTCTCAGGATTTGGCCTAGGTAGATATATTCCTGGATTTGTTCTATCTCAGTGCCATTTATAGTTATATCTCTGGGGTCATCTGTGTTTGTCATTATTTTTGTTTTTTTCATATTCATTTTTGGGCCGACGTATGGGGAGCTGGCTGCTAGTTCCCGCAACATAATTTGCAATTCCTCGAATGTGTTTGCTGTAATCACTATGTGTTCAGCGAGCTATGGATGTATAGAAAAAATCTGAAAATATCGGGGACGGAACACGTTACAAACAAAGAGGTTCTGAGAAGGATGAATAAAGAAATAAAAATTTTATATACAATTAAAACAATAAAATTGGAATATCTCGGCCATATTACACGGGAAGAGAAGTACACCTTGCTCCAATTGATTATGCAGGAAAAGATCCACAAAAGAGAAGCATAGAGAGGCGTAGAATGTATTGCTGCGCCCAAAATCTCCAATTCTCGTTAAAAATTCCCTGATATATTAAGTTAGTTAGTAGTGTTTATATTCAAGTCAAATTAAAATACTTAATCAAATATAACTCCTAGGTACATTACTAATTTTAAGAAGCTAAACAAGCTTTCTATAATTATGTTTCAAATACATACATAGGTTACTGCGTGTGCAGGTAAAGTTCAGACTCAGTGATATATTTTACCCTAACTTTCAGCTTAGATTATTTACTATTTTTCTTTACTGGTTAGTGTTTTTATATTTTATAAGACACTCTAACAAGTCATTTATTAACCATTTATCATTTTTTAGAATTGAGTGCCTGCAATTTTGATACTCAACTATAGTAAGCTATACAAATGACAGTGCGTCTTATTCTAATTTATTTGGAGACAAATTTAAAAATTTATCACAGTAAACACATTAGTTATACTTTAACCATTTGCAACATCATTCTCCGCTAACAAAACATGAATTTCCATTAAAAACAAGCTGTAATAAGCACAAAAAACTCACTTTAATCACTGCAATTGATCTGGCTTCAGACACGGATAAATTTGAATTTTCTAACTAGCTTAAGAGGCTTGTAAATATCGCTCTAATACTGTTTGATTTATTTAAGAGAAGAGCAGAAGACTGGAATAACAAGCGTGGTGGAAAAATATGGTTTTGCCTATTTCCAACGAAGTCTCGACAAGAATATTATATATTGTGTATAAGTACGTGGTTAAAAGTTGTATCGTTTTATTGACTTATTCATTTCTAGTTGTTTTACGGTGTTAAGAAGTCTTTTTGAAGCTTTTTGTTTTGAAAAAATGGTTTACCAAAATTTTTGAATTAGAAAGAGACGACCGTTGGAAATAGACTAGTACGTTATAGATCCTAAAGAGTAATTATGCCATATTGTTTTTAGCAGTACAATATAGCACGTAAGCATTTACAACAGGTATGTCGATCATGCTTGTAAAAATAGGAAAATGCCACTTTTTTTAAATAATTGATGGATTCGACCGTTAATTGATGGAAATTCATTTTATGTAACAATAAAACACTGAAAACTTGGTTTTCAAACTTCCACAAAATTTATTTTAACCTCCTATCACTACAGCTGTTTCAGCTGATTGCCTTTCTCAAGTGATCTATTTTTGGCTTGGGTTTACAAATTTATAGTCTCTAATAAAATAGGTTGAGGAGGGGAGAACTGTTTGTCTCAAGTTGGTCATTCGGAATTATATCTGTGTTTTTTAATTTATTGATTTCCATAGATTACAAAGATAGCTTAAGGCCTTTATTTTGAATGTAAAGAATTTTAAATCTCTTTTAAATTTGTCATTAAAAGAATGATTATGATCTAGAAGGTGAAGTGCGTATGTCGAATCTGTTTTTCTATTCTTGAAAGCCCTTTTATGTTCTGCTATTCGTTTATCAAAGTTTCTACCAGTTTGACCGATGTAAGTTTTTGGGCAGTCGCCACATTGAAGTTTGTACATACCACTATTTAAGTGTTTTTTATTTTGGCTCTTGTTATTTTTAATATATTTGCCTAGGTTGTTATTTGTTCGGAAAGCTGGTGTTATTCCTTTCTTTTTTATGTGTTTGGCAATTTTTGTTTTTATTTTGCCTGTATATGTAATCGAGCAGAAGGTACTGGGTTTTTTCTCTGGTGGTGGAAATACTAATACCCTGAAGGCTTTCTTGTGTAGTTTTTGATTTAACATTTTATTAATTGTTTGTTCGTTGTATCCGTTGTTTACTGCTATTTGCTTAATTATATTTAATTCTGTCTCAAAGTTGTATTTTGACATCGGAATTTCTGTTAATCTATGTAACATACTATGATAAGCTGCCAGTTTATGTTGTGTTGGATGGGATGACGAATTGTGTATAGTCGTGTCAGTATGGGTAGGTTTATGAAATATGGAGAAGTCATGTTTGTTTTGAAGTCTGCTAATTTTTAAATCTAAAAAATTTATGGATTGATTTTGTTCTGTTTCTATTGTAAATTCAATATGACTATGAAGTGAA
Source organism: Diabrotica balteata (assembly GCA_918026665.1). Lineage (NCBI taxonomy): Eukaryota > Metazoa > Arthropoda > Insecta > Coleoptera > Chrysomelidae > Diabrotica > Diabrotica balteata. The sequence goes on along the minus strand of OU898277.1, from coordinate 9,136,266 downwards.
TGAATATACGATAAAAATTGGTCGAGTTGCCTGTTAGTTCCTGTGAAACATACCAATACGTCGTCTACGTATCTCCACCAATATAAAAACTGTTTGAATACGGAATGTTTTGAAATCTTTGTCTCTAAATGATCCATAAAAATATCTGATAGCAATGGGCTTAGAGGATTACCTATTATAAGTCCTGCACTGTTATTTGTATATATTTTATTATTAAATTCAAAGTAGTCCTGGTTTATGCAAACTTCAAGAAGATGTAAAATTTCAGATGTAATTATTGGATTTGTACTATTTTGGTCTAAAAGGTTTTTTACTAGAATAAAAGTTTCTGTAGGAGGGATACTAGAAAAAAGATTTTTTACGTCAAATGAAATTAATCTGGAGTTGTTAGGTAATTGAAAATGTTGTATTTTATTAACTAGTTCTATTGTATTTTTTATGGTAAATTTAGGTGAAAATTTAGTGTGTTCTAAAATAAACTTTAACAGTTTTTTTGAAATTTTATATGACGGAGCTGTATAAAAAGAAACTACAGGTCTTATTGGGTGATCCGGTTTGTGTAGTTTAATGAAAACGTATAATTTAGGAGGCTGTGGGTTTCTGATATTGAGGTATTTCTGTTCTATTGGATTTAGTATTCATTTCAAATTTTCTAACGCTGCCTTAATTTGTTTTTGATATTTTTCTGTCGGATCTTTGTGTAAAGTTTCAATATTTCAGAATTCTATTGTTTTGTTATTATATTCTATTTTATCTATAGCAATAGTAGTGTTACCTTTGTCTGCTTTTGTAAACACAATGTTGTTTTCTAGTGATTTATTTTTAATTGAAATTGCTGTTTTATTTTCTTTGTAACAGGAATTCTTAGTTTCACTACACACATCTGTAATAGATTTGGCAATTATACTTTTTTCGATATTGTTAGCAGTTTTGTTTAACGCTACTTTACATTCTACACCTAAATATTCTAAAGTTCTCTCATTATTATGTTGGGGCAAGTTGTGTTTAAATCCTTTCTCTAAAAGTTGTATCTCGCTGTTACTAAATTTAGTATCTGTTAAATTTATAAATCTATTGAAAAAAGTATGGTTCGAAAAACTTTTTGTATAATGAATATTGGGTTTTTTTACTATTGGAAATTAGATTATTTAGTTTTTTACACTGTGTATTGAATTTTTTATCTATTATATTATCTATATTAATTCTCACGTTAGAATCTAGGATGTCAAATTCTATATTATTTAATCTATAATTTAATTCTGAATGACATACCTTAAGATAAACAGCTATTATATCCCGCTTCTTGTATTGGTATTTTCTGTCTTGTTTAAGCCATCTGGTCTGACCGTGATGAATTCCTTTTTGTGCAGCGTGGCTGTGGTTTTTGGTTTATAACTGAATATATTTCGCTACTTTTTTTGCAAATTCTAATTCAAATATATAGTGGTAACATTGCAGTTAAACACTTTCTATAAATTTATTGTAGTTACTTATGCAATATAATCGATCTACTTACATTTTTTTAACGTTATATGCATTAATGATTAAAGCTCCGATTCACATGCCTACATTTTTTTTTTTCATGAAAAAGTGTTCAAAAGCTTAATAGGTGTTTAAGAGTAAATAGGGTGTGCTGATCATGAATCTGTACTTAGATTTTTTCCCGCACGTTAGATTTTCAAGAAAAGTGTGTTTGAAATTTTTCATAGAAACTGCCAAAAATACTGAGAAAAATCTAAGGAAATTTTATTTAATACAAAATTACACTACAAAATTAAGTTGTTAAAAAAAAAAATTAGTATAACCTACGTCAGACACTAGTTGGTTGTTTTTAATAAAACCGTTTTCTTTTTCATAAAAAGTGCATTGTGTAGTCTTCTTTTTATGTTTTTTTTGTGATCGAGACCTCTGTCAAGGTCCAGCAGTAATCAGACATCATTCTTAAATCCCATCTTTCTTGGTAACGTCTCTTCATCTTCTTTTTATCTTGATGGCACTTCTCTCTATGCTCCTTGTAGACTGCTCCAAGATTGTCGGAAAAATAGTCATTGTCGGAATTCCCTTTCAAAAGGGTTTGATATTGCATCACAGTTTTTTATAATTTTTCACCATATTGGCTACAATTTCGTTCTATTTTGGAGATTTGTTCGTTTCAAGTACACTGTTTATGACTTCTGCGAAAGAACTCCATGTTTCAGATTCATCCTGGGTCATTTTATTCTGGAACAATCTGTCAAATCTCAAAAAATTCCGTCTTTAAGTATAGCTTTAGAAAGTGTAGAAACTTTTTTAAACAGATATTCAGTATCTTATTTATCTTAAGCTTATCTTAAACTGCTTCATTAATCTTAACTTTATGTAAAGAGGAGGTTAAAAAACTAATTTTGGGTCAACTAGTGTATCACTTTGCATATTTTTTTGTCCCGGCACAAGTATGTACAAGCCACTCCCGGAGGGAGTGGCTTCTCTTTCTTAAATAAATGTAAATTTCATTCCCGAACAATCCCACTCGCACAAAAAACATGGATGCTTTGTGAATCCAGACTGGCACAACTCCATGCTGACACAAAAGCACCAGAGAACTAGTCGTTCCTACTGCTTGGATAGCTGTATTATCAGCAAAGGTGACAACTGTGTTGTCTTTTAGTTCAGGTATATCTCGCGGGTATAGTAAATATACGACCGGACTCAACACACTGCTTTGTCGAATACCTGCTTTAATTTCTAAAAAACAGTCTTTTTGCATAATTCTAAAATGTCGTTCTTTTATGTAGGATTGTAAAAGTTTTGAGTTCTGTTTAAGTAAAAAATATTTTAGTTTATATATTAAATCTTCATGCCAAACTTTATCAAAAGCCTGTGCAGCACCAAGGAAGATAGTTGAACATACTTTATTTTCTTCTAAAGATCTTTCGATAATATTCGTGATTCTGTGTATCTGGTCGATTGTTGAGTGCTTATCTCTAAATCCGAGTTGATGTGTCGGAATCAAATTTTTTTACTTCAATAATGGGTTTTATTCTCTTGAGGAGCAGTTTCTCAAACAGCTTCGATATTACAGGGAGCAGAGATATCAGTCTATATGACAAAACCTCATGCGCTGGTTTTTCTGGTTTAGGAATCATAATGACCAAATGAAAAAATAATTATCAATGGTTCCAAACCATAGGACATGCATTTTAAATATGAATTTTTAATGATATTTTACGGATATGCGAATTACCTTTCAATTTGAATGGTGAGATTTATTTACATTTTTTATAAAATGATTTTATTGATTTATTGGAAGAATTGTCATCAAACTTAAGGCGAAATATTTGGTTTCTACAAGATGGTACACCATAACATTACAGAGAAAGCGGAGTGAGACAGTATTTAACTACACTTTCCTGAACGTTGGATTGTTCGTGATAGTCATATTATTGTGGTGAGATAATAATATAAATATTTAATTCATAAAAATTTCAAAAAATTACTTATTATTATACTTAAGAGCAGTTTCTTTAGAACCAATGATGCTATTTAATATGAGACGATATTTTATGGAATGTATTGAAAAATTAATTAAAGAAAATGATGGACATATCGAACACTTACTTTGAAAAAAAGTTTAATGTTATTTAGTTTAACTATTTTTTAATTTGGTTTGTAAATAAAATGTTTTGATTATAACTTTAATTTAATACAAAACGTAAAATGTTTGATGTAAAATCCAATGATTCTGTTATTTTATCAAATCCTATTATTAATTAATTATTCTGCTGATACATTTATTTTATTTAATATTTCGTCTACTATTGACGAAAACTATTGACTTTATTAAAGGTATTTTATAACAAAATTCAGAAGTATTGATGTTTGTATCTATTTTTCTTTCATTGCCTGGAGTAATTGCATTAAATCAGAATTATGCAGTTGATTCGTAAAATACGATTTTCTCCAAAACTGTTGAATTTTGAAGTTATCAACAAGTATACCTTTTTTTGTTGAAATAATGTATCTTTAATATTTTTTATCAAAAGTACCGGTAGCTTAAAGAACATAAAAGTTATGTGCAAATGTATGCCACGTATGTGGTATATGTGGCGCCCTCTATTAGCTATATTAAAGTATGCATCAAATTATAATTCCTGATATTAAGTAGTACCCAGCTGTAAATTTTAATAGATACATGTTTACAAACATGAAAGTTATAGCGAAAAATAAAATTCTAAATTTCAGGACCACCCTGTATATTAATATAATAATAAAAATTATAAAGGAATAATTTTAATGCAATTTACGAATTATCAATAAGGTTTGCGGTAGTACATAATATCTGACAAGGTTTTTTAATTTGGCGAAAAATTTTGAGCTGGTGGGTTTAAACCGAATTCATATTCAAAATCAAGGTACCCGTATTAGCTAAGAACATACGTCAAACTCAAAACCCCAAAATCATGTCAGCCTGTGAGGCAAAACTTTTCACTTTTTCCTTTGTTTGATAAACATTTTTTCCTTGCTTAATGAACAATTATCAGTTATACCGTCGGGTACTGTATCAGAGTTTAGTATTGTAAGGGCGAGCGCCCACCAAAGTGGCGTGGCAGTGGCAAGCAGCAAGTAGCACGCGTCTAGCATAATGTAACCAATGAAAACGAATGATTCAGTTTACACCAAAATGACAGTAACGTCATTCATTCTAATCATTCGTTAGGATTGGTTACATTATGCTAGACGCGTGCTACTTGCTACTTGCCACTGCCACGCCACTAAAATGTCTAAAACAAAAGGACGCACATTTTAAAAAGTTATAAACGCCACTAGAGCATTCTAGAGCAATCGATGAATGAAAGTTATACATTTGATTGATATCATGAGAATCGTAAAAAATGACAAAACTGCGCCACGTTTATTTATTTAATAGCTTTACAGAAACTAATTTCATCAAATCTCTGAAGATCGGACTAATAATCTATTTTACAATTCAAAATAATTGTCTATGCTTAATATATTATTAATGTTATTAATTCATCAACTCTGAGGTTCAGATTGCATAGGTGAATTAGAACAAAATGAAAAACAAATTGACCTAACATAAAGATTACGTGGAATAATCATTTAGAAAATGGTAATGACTCGAAACTAATAATATAATATTATTATAAGCTTTGAAAAACTGCATTATAATAATACGGAATTACATCGATATCCGATAACGAATTATTTCTATTGAAACTTTAGAAACCATTGTTCATTGCAGTTCAAGGATTTTGCAGCTTTACAATAAAATGAAAATTTAGTTGCTTTTCTGCTATACAAATATGTACTACCAAATGTCTTTTGTTTAAAAACGTTCTATTTTTCATTTTAAAAGTATCATACACACAATTTTTGTAGTTACACTTTTATGTCTATCTCACTTGTTCTGTTTGCAAACTCTCTATTTCTCCTTTCAGAGGTATCATACACACAATTTTTGTAGTTACACTTTCATGTCTATCTCACAGAGTTGTTTTAAAAATCATATAGTTCTAGAGGTAGAACTCATTATAATCTTATTAAGACAGAATTAAAGCCAGCTAAAAAAATAAGGAGATAAGAATTTGAAAATTTATTGGTCTACTATATTTTAATAAAACGTTATCTCCCCACTGTAGCATATACACAGCCGAATTATTCGCTCTTTATCGAGCAATTAAGTTTATTAATGATACCAATATCGTCCAAGCGGTGATTCTTTCTGATTCTCTTAGTTTGATTACTTCAATTCAACGAGTATATCCTAAACACCCAATTGAAAAAATGATCAAATCAGAACTTCACACATGTCAAGAAAAAGGAAAGAACATTTGACTTCATATGGATTCCTTCTCACGTGGGTATTCCTGGAAATGAAGAAGCAGACTTAAGTGCGCGTAGTGCAGTGTCTAGTGCGGAATCAGAAATAATATTAGTGCGGTCCAGATGACTTTCATCTATCAAGGCAAAAAATCTTAGAAGTCTGGCATAACGAATGGCAAATATCAACGTCTAAACTACGACAAATTAAAGATACAGTTAAAGGAACTAAAACTTTTTACAAAAATTGTCATGAACAGAGTGTAGTTATCCGATTACGATTAGGCCATACTAGACTCACACACTTTTATCTTTTTTCTAAATGTTACCCACCAATATGCGACCACTGCAATTCAACCTTAACAGTAAAGCATATCTTTGAATGTGACACATTTAAACATCAAAAATCTCTTTATAATATAGATTCAAATTTATCATTTGTGCTAGGTCAAAATAGTTATTCAAAGAACTTAATAGATTATTTAAAAGCCATCAATGTGTTCCATAAGATTTGAGTTTATTTTTTTTTGTTGTACAAAATTGCTGACTTTTTAGTACTATTTTGTAGGATTTCTTTTTGTAACCATGTAATATATCTATGATTGTAAAATTGTATAGATCCGTCGCTAATAACCATTAGGTGGATGCGACTTTTTCTTTAAATAAAAAAAAATAATTGCTATTTTAAAACTACATTTTGTTAAACTTATCAATATTAGGAACTTAATAATTTTTTTTGTACAATAAACATAGTTTGTTTGTTCATGTTAAACGTATTAAGAAGGTATTATTGTTTTTCCCTATCAAATGTCTTACTGATCGTTTTTCAGATGTTGGCTATATGTTCAAAATTATTGAAAACTAAAAAATCGCGTTTATTCAGTATAATATATTTTAGATTTTTTTTAAAGATAAAAATACGTTTATTGACGTTTCAATTTCCACTTCGGAAATCGTTCTCAAAATACAAACAGTAAATTAAACAAATTTTGTTTTTTGTTACATAGTGAAAAATTCTTCTAATAACTTAATTTTATCTGGCTCATTTATATTGACAATTCAGACATACATTATGCATTTTAAAGTAGACGACTTTAAAATGATATTGCCAATATTGTTGAGTTGCGCTCCTGGGACGACTTTACTTATAAGATAGTTCATTCGATTACATGAAATCAACTTTAACTTGAGAATATCCGTCAGAAAAAAATCATAGCATGTAATTCGTCTTTTAGATGTATCTACTAAATAGTGCGCGCCACTGTCGTTTAGTTAAAATTTCATTAACCAACCACCGGTAATTTCAAAGGCGGTTCTTATACAATTTCGACATGCCTCATAATAATATGCAAATTAGATGCCATCCGAAATGACGGGACCTCTACATCCATCAATCTATTCTTTCGTTTTTCATACAAATGATTGAGACCTGAAACTCAACAGTAACAAAAACATTGTCATTGAACAGACAAACTACGTCAGAACTGTTTTAAGCTTCTAAGCTTTCATTTTACAGCTTTTTTAAATATTACAACGTCGTAAATAAATATTAAGAAAAAATAAGAACAAAAGAATTATTGATTGTTGAATGCTAAATTGTTTAATTTTTATATTATACAGTGAACGGATAAATTATGGAATATTATCATTATTTCGAGAACCGTCGAGTTTTGAACCGAAACCGGTCGATTTTTGTTATAAAATACCCATCTTACAACGTACATGGAGTAGGGATGACGTCACCGGTGTGGGTGTAGTGACGTAATTGTTAATTTTTTTAAATAGAAATCCGTATAATGTGACACCTCATTTAAATGAGAATTTAATTCTCTATTTAACGACATTACATTTTTTAAGTAAAATATTATTTTAAGTGTACAAAAACAATTGTTTTTGATTTAAATTCAACTAAATTACAACTAATGATTTAATTAATAATGTACTTTAAAGTAACCAAATTATGCATAACAATTATTTTAAATTAAATGTTCGACATACCATCCATCGGTTTCTTGACTACATGCAAATCTACGGACACATTCATCAAGTAGGTACATTGCGGATGACTTCTGTAGTAATTAGACTCATTTAATGCCTAATTCTATCTTTCAAGTCCTGTAAGTTTTGGAATCTATTGACATAAACTTTTGATTTTATGTAACTTCACAGGAAAGAGTCTAGAGGTGTTAAATCTGGTGACCTTGCTGGCTACTCTATAAAACCTTGTCTTCCTATCCATCTCCTAGGAAAGCAATGATTTAAAAATTGACGTACTTCACGTGCGTAATGCGAAGGGTATCCATCTTGTTGAAACCAGATATTTTCACTGGGTGAATTTTGATTATTGGCATTTGAATACATGTTAGCAAGGGCAGGTATCAGTTGATATCTCAAAAAAGTTAAATAATGTGTTCCTGTTTTTTCAAAGAAAAAAGGGCCAATGATTCTGTGATTAATGATCCCTGACCATACATTTTCTTTCTGAGAATGTGCGAGTGTGTGTGACTTAATCATCCAATGTGGGTTCTGTTGACTCCAATTTCTGCAATTTTGCCGATACACGGTACCATGTATAAAAAACGTGGCTTCATCGGAAAAGAGGATTTGATTGATAAAATGTGGATTGCGGATACATAAATCCTGCAAAATTTCAGAAAATTGAAGCCGGCGATCAGGATCGTCGTCGTTTAATTCCAGATGTAGTTGAATTCTGTAGAGATGGTATTTTTATTTTTTTTAATACGTAATACCGATCGTTGGAAAACTCCAGCATATTCACCCATCTGTGTTGAACTGTGAGGATTATTATGTACATTTAATAAAATATCAGATTTCGCACTGTCTTCAATTTTAGGACGTCCAGCGTTTGGAATATGTTTAATGTGCCCAGTTTCTCCAAATTTTCGGACTATTTTACTTACTGTTGAGTGGCTGATGGGCCTGCCTGGATATTCTGCATTGAATGAATTGCATATCTCTTTCTGTGTTTTTTTCGCCGCATTGACAACTGATGATAATTCACAAAATCAAAACATTTACGCCAATAAATGTTACAGTAACTACGCCACTATCACTGGCTAGAAATAACATTTGACAAAAAGTTTCAGTATTTATGAGATAACTTTTTGTGTCCATTATTATTTTTACTTATTTTTGCCTTTTTTATGTATTTACTTCTGAAAATCATGACAGAAACCGATGGATGGCATTTCGAACATTTAATTTAAAATAACTGTTATGCGTAATTTGGTTACTTTAAAGTACATTGTGCATTAAATCATAAGTTGTAATTTAGTTGAATTTAAATTAAGCAAAATTGTTTTTGTACCTTTAAAAAAGTATTTTAGTTAAAAATGTAATGTCGTTAAATGAAGAATTAAATTCTCCTTTAAATGAGGTGTTGCGTTATACCATGTTCTATTTAAAAAAAATAATGGCTGTCATTACACCCACACCGGTGACGTCATCCCTACTCCATGTACGTTATAGTATGGGTATTTCATAATAAAAATCGACATGTTTCGGAATTTCCCTCAAAACTCGACGGTTTTCGAAATAATTATACTATTCCATAATTTAGCCATTCACTGTATATTAAAATAATGTAGGTATGTTAACAAAATAGTTTCAAAACAATACTCTCGGGTAGACAGTATTTTGGTTTTTCAAATTTTTCTCGTTCTTTATCGAGGGAGGAACTGTGACAGCGGACTTCGTGAACCAAAAGCATAATATATCGATTACTTGAATAATGACTTTAATTATTCATTAAAATCAATATTTTACTGTTGCTTTTTCTTATCTCCAGATCGATTCTTTATGTAATGAGTTGCTGTTTCATGACAATCGAGGTTTCTGTTCTTCAGCTACATTCGTACCAAATGTACACAATTATATATTATTAGAGTATTCGACAATATCCATCAAGCCACCGAAATTACATAGCGTTTACAGCTATTGATTATATGATGTCTTCTTTTTATAGAACTAATTGCTGGGTCTTAAGTGTTGGAAATTGCTTTCAAAGAAATTTTAAAATAAACTTTCAGCTCGGAAAACTCGGATACCTATAATATTCTAAATAGTTTAAGTTTTTCCGTTAGGAAAAGAACAACAACAAAATAACATATAATTTTTATCCTAAAATAATATACTTAGAGAAGGTATAAAAATTAATCAAAAACGTTAATAAAAAATTAAAGCAAAGAATTTTGTCGAAGTCTTACAAACTGAGTATAACCATATCTCACCTATAATACAATACAGAGTTAGTTTTATGTATGGAACAGCTTAACCCTTAAATGCCGAATCGGGGTCACTATGGGACCCCAGATATACATTTTTGGCTATAATATCCTTATTTGAAACATTTGGCAACCGCGCAATCAGGTATTTGTGTGGACGTGTCTCCTACGTTTTCTGTTAGTATACCACGAACATTCGTGAGGTGCAGTGGTCTGTAAGAGAGATTTAGATAAGTGGGGTCTCGCTGTGACCCGATTGGGCATTTAGAGGCACCAGAATATTTTTATTATTTTTAACATTTTTCTACAGTTTACATTGAAAAATGGACCGTAAGAGAATGAAAATGACAATAGGCGACCAAGAACATGAAAAAATTATCCGAAATATAGAAGAAGGGATATCAGACTCCGATTTCGACTATGAGATTACCGACGAATCAGATAGCGAAGAGCAAGATGTTTTTGAGGAAAATGTTTCGGAAACTGAGGACAATTTAGAAGTCAACAGTGACGAGGAATCCGATGCAGAACCTACCGAAGTGGACGATAATATTAGTGCGGTTAGTGGTCCAACATATACATCCAAATCTGGAATGCAGTGGAATAGCCTACCTTTCGTGAGATCCAAGAGGCAACAAAAAAATAAAAATGTACATCCAGGTTTAACAAACTATAGTAAAAATTCCAACACGTTTTTAGACTATTTCAATTTATTTTTGACCGAAGAGATGAAGAATGTCATATGCCTTCATACTAATGAAGAAGCTGTTAGGCGTTATCAAGAGTGGAACGAAAAACATCCGAATAACAAAAAAGAGTGGACGGTACTTACCAACAATCAACTGGATAGCTTTTTAGGAGCACTTATCAAAGCTGGTGCTTTAAGGTGTGGGAAAGAATCGACACGAGAGATATGGTCTACAGACACCTCAATACGCCGGTCATTTTTTACAGCCGCATTAGCTAGGAACCGATTTGAAGAATTATCGAGTTTCTTGAGGTTTGATGACAAAGTGACCAGGGTGGAGCGGAAGGAACAGGATAAGTTAGCGGCGATACGAGTAATTTGGGACATGTTCGTCTCTAACTGTGACAAAGCCTTTGAACCATACGAACATATAACCGTTGACGAACAGTTAGTGAGTTTTAGAGGAAAGTGTTCTTTTAGACAATATATAAAATCAAAACCTTGCCGCTATGGGATAAAAATTTGGGCTGCCGCGGATGTTAAAACATCTTATTTATCAAAACTTCAGGTGTACCTTGGAAAACTACCAGGTGGTAGAATAGAGAAAAATCAGGGATTTCGTGTTGTGAAAGATCTGGTGGAACCATATCATGGCAGTTGGAGAGGAATTACAACTGACAACTTTTTTACCAGTGTTCCTCTTGCTCAATATCTTTTATCTAAAAACCTTACTTTACTTGGGACCGTCCGCAAAAATAAACCTGATACACCACCACAACTAAGTTTGACAAAAAGACCTGCGGAGTCGTCAATATTTGCTTTTACTAAAGAATTAGCTATGGTTTCGTACATACCTAAAATACACAGGATGGTACATCTTCTTTCAAGTCAACACGATAGTGATATAATTTGTCAAGACTCTCAAAACAAACCCTTGATGATTTTAGACTATAATAATACCAAGGGTGGTGTTGATAATGCCGACAAACTGATTAGGGAATATTCCTGTAAAAGAAGAACTGCTCGTTGGCCATTCAGGCTCTTTATGAATATTATAGACATATGTGCACTAAATGCCTATATTTTATACATTGAAAAAAATCCTGATTGGAAGAAAAATAATTTTTCACGAAGACGTATTTTCCTGTTACAATTAGGGGCTGAGCTTGCTCGAAACAACATGGAAAAAAGAGCGAAATATATAAAACATAAAGCCTATGTAAAATCTGCTCTAAAAGATTGTGGCATACCAATGGTAAACCCAACTACCGAAGTTGCAACTCAATCCGTCCATTCAGCTAAGAAACGTGCTCGTTGTTACCAGTGTCCGCGAAACTGTGACAGAAAAGTTAATACCGTTTGCTCTTTTTGCAAAAAATTTATATGCCAGGTGCACAGAAAAGAAGAAAAAACTATTGTATGTAAAAATTGCAACTAAAAGTTATATGCTTATATTATTATTTAATTTTAATTTTGTTCGAATTGAAAAGAATTTGTTTCTAGAAAAGCCGTTAATTTTGTATGAAAAATAAATAAAAATTATTCAAATATGCTTAAAATTATTTTTAACCGTGTTTTCCTTTTAGTCAGTGCTAAATGACGTTACTAAATTGAAAATTTTAGTGGGGTCCCTAGGAGACCCCACATGGGCATTTATGGTTATTTTCATATCACGGGCATTTAAGGGTTAATTACTTCAGAAAAGGCTTGCACAATTTTTATCGATTTTACTGTGTAAGAGGGTTTGAGTTTTGCAAACAGATTTTCTGATGAAATTATTGAGACTGAAGAAGGCGTGACGATCTCACCAATACTGCGTTTTATGGAAGAACTTGCGTTTTCGTAATTGCTATTAGAGTTTTCACTTAGATGCTGTGACTTTATTACATTTGAAAGTACTGGAGCAAACTCATTGGTAGTGACAGAAGTCGAGCTTGAAGTTTTATTAAATTTGTAAGATTGGTTGAAATGGTTGTTTCAGAAAATTGTCTTGATGTATCAGTTTTATTAATATTATCTGCAGCTGTATCTAATGACAAAGGAGCTAATAGATTAGAGGATATTGCTTCCGAAGTTTGTAAAAACGGTATTGCCACTGAATGAGGTTGATCGAAAGTGTTGCTATGAGTAGGATCATTAGTAATTTCTTTGTCATGGAGATTTGAAGGTATAGGTGATATGCTCGAATTCGATAATGGATAACTTGATGAAGGCTGGGTGTTTGGTACCTTGTGTAGTATACTTGTTAAAGCTGTTTGATTTGGTACTTCATTGTTTGACTCAATATGAGTTCATTCCGTTACTGAACTGTTATTGTATTGGGATGATATATGTCCTGTATTTTTCTAAATAAAGCAGGTGAGTGTACCTTGTGACAAAAATATGCGGTAAGGTGTTTGATCAAAATTTATTAGAATAGAATCTGGAATTGGTGATGTTATAGGGCTTATATAAACTTGCCTCCGAAAGCTTAATATGTGACTATATTCGAGGAGAGCCGAGCTAATTTTCAGAAATGTTATTGGGGAAATAAGCTTCTTAAAGAAATAATGTCATTCTCCAATAAACTTATGATTTTGCCTTTTTCGTCCATCTCTTCAGAATTTCTTGCCAATTCGTCTTGCAATTCTTTGACATCATCGGCTTAAGAAGATTATTTAAGTCATTTAATCGATTCCACCATCTTCTACTGCATATTACCTACTTCTTGCTTTCTGGTATTGATAGTCTTTTTGGGTTTTGGTGTCTCGGTTCATCAATGCTTAGAATAATATCCATTTTTATATCTGTCATCCTTGTCTGGTGAGGTTCATAATTTTTTACTAATTCTTTTATTTTGATATATTGATTATAAAATTATTTCGGTAGTATTAAATTGTAAAGCCCGCAAAAGGCTGATACAGAAAATAGAGTGTACCTAACAAAGAAAACGAATTTTCGATAACAAAAATGTCTGTCGGTTTCGGCCATGCGAGTTTTCCGCGTTGAAATATTGTGAGAAATTGACTCTTTTATGGGATGAATAAACCTGATCCTATCCAAAGATTGAGTATAACCGTAAAACGGTATTACAGTGTATTTATTTTAGATGACGTGTGTACATTTAAAATGTATTATATAAATTATCAAAATTGTTTACAAAAAGTAAAATTTTTTATGTGGTTATACAAAAAGATGGATCTAAATAAAATTTTTTTTTCATAGAACACTGTTATAAAATTGTTCAAATGTTTATCTCTCATTCGTTTATATAATTAAACGATTATAGACTTGACTGAAGAAGACAACAGACTGTTGATGTTAATTAGTAGATATCTGTTACGATGAACGCTTAATATAGACTCCGAGTCTATCTCTATTAAAAAAGGAAATAAAGTAGACGTGATTATTTACAGACCAGTATCTTTGTTGTGTGTTTTTTCCAAAATATTTGAAAAAATTTTAAAAAATATATTAGTGAGTTTTTTGGATAGGTTTAGTATATAATATCGGATTATCAATACGGTTTTAAAGAAAGAAAATCTACACAAGATGCTATTTGTAAACTAAAATCACAAATATCAGAAGCTTTTGAGTCTAATAAACGTAGTTTATGCATATTTGTCGATCTCTCTAAGGCGTTTGACACGATATCTCACGGGATCTTGTTAGAGAAACTTGAGAAATATGGTCTGAGATGACGCGTTTTGACATTACTAAAAAGTTACTTAACAGACAGAAAACAATTTGTAGAAATTGATGGTGTCGAAAGTGATCCTGAAGTAATTAATTATGGCGTACCGCAAGGGATCGTTTTAGGCCCTCTACTCTTTACACTCTATGTTGATGACATGTTTAGACAAAAAACTGATGGAAACATAATAAGCTTTGCTGATGACACCGCAATTTTTTATAAGGCCGATGATTGGGAAGATCTTAAAACTATAGTTGAACAAGACTTCAAAGTTATAAAAACATGGTTGCAAATAAACAAACTCACAATAAATTACGAAAAAACTAAATATATACCATTTGCAATATATAAAAATTCTCTGACAACTTTTAATTCATTAAAAATAAATAAAAAACAACAAATATTTAAAGCAGAATACATAAAATATTTAGGAGTTTTAATTGACAGGCACCTTAAATGGGACTTACAAATAAAAAATATTATAAGAAAAATACGAGGACTGTTACCAAAATTTCGCTATTTAAAAGAGTTTTTGGATGTTGAACAGCTTAAAATGCTTTACCTGTCTTTAGTACAATCTCATCTTGTATATGGGATTTTAGGATGAGGTGGCGTAGCCGATTGCCATCTGGTGACCTTTCAAAATACTCAGAAATGGTTTCTTAAACTAATATATGGAAAACGAAAAACATATCCCTCAGACCAACTTTTTCATGAAACTCAGGTTCTTGATGTTCGGCAATTGTACTGCTAAGAGCTACTTAAAAATATTCATAAAGATAAAATACCTCTTAAAGTAAAAGTATCAACGTATGAAACAAGAAGAAAATTGAATGTTGAATGTCTTCACACTTCAAAAACAATCACGCAACGATCAATTAAATATTTTGCTCTAAGAATATACAATCAATTGCCCATAAATATCAAAAATTTTTATTTGTATAAAAAATTAGTTAATGCTTGGGTAAAAGAAAAAAGGGAGTTGTGTAACAATTTATTAAATTTAAATTATACTAGAAAAAAAAATCAAAAAACATTAAACCTGTTAATATTAGACAGATTAAGTCAACAAGCATGTTAATGCTTTAAAGACTTTTTTTACGTTTATTTTATTGTAAGTAAACTGAAATTGTAAATTAATGTAATACTTATTGATTTGAATAAAAGTATATTATTATTATTATTGCAAAATTTTTTTTACGAAAACTACGTGATCGATGGTGAGAAATTTTAATTAGTGTTATTTTTTTTTTAATTAAAACGATTTTCTGAGTAAATTTTGTTCTAAAATTCTAAGGTTCATTTGTTCGAACAAAGGTTCTATGTAGGTTAAAAATCCCTGAAAAAACATAAAAAAACCTTAATTTTTGATACTTTTGCTTAATAGTTTTTGTCAATTTTTCAATAGTAATACTTTTTTTTCAATTTAAAATCAATTTTATCTGGTAAAAAACTTGCAGACCTTTTTTTGTCATCACAAATAGCCACAAGCAGATATACAACTTAGCAACGAAAAGGAATAACAGAATTGAAATTTTCTAATTTTTTTTCACAAAATATTTTATAAAAAACTGAGCCCACCTTTTAAAGTGTCCGTATGGTAAAATTATCATTTTCAATAAATTTTTGAAGCGATAAACGAAAGAAAGAAGGATTATGCAATTCGCCCAAATGAGGATGATTTAGAACAAATGCTGCCTGGAGAATAAAGTTTATAAGACTTTCAAAACATTTTGTCGAACATGATAGTATACAGAGATCTTTAAGATACAACACCTAGAACTAGACAGTAGGAATATATCAAGGATGCCTTCATATATTCGATATAAAGATAAATGTAAGAAGATGGATAAAAAGAGCATAGAAGAAATCTGAACAAGAAAAAAATTTCTTGGCAAGAATTTAAAGTTATGAAACTACTATAAACAGAAGAAAAATATCTACACTATTTTTGCTTATTGTTTTTCTTCCCTATTCGGTTCAATGCGCCGCCAAACAGTACTATATAAATGTATCTATTTATATTGTGCAAAATCAAATAAAAAAATACCACAACTTTGTCGGACATACTGTACCTATATACCATTTGTTTTTTGGTATAGCTGTCCGCTTGTGGAAAAAATACGGTAGTGCAATGTTTTTATATGAAATATATCACCTGCAGTTGAAATGTTGTTTGCAGATACCCGAGATGTGTCACCGATTTCATTTTGAACGGTATACTTACAAAAAATATTTTCTGCATTGAACGTCACAGTCGTCACTTACAGTTAATTAATTAGTTTACACAAACATTTGTTGTCAACTACAGAAAAAAATCTGCACGCAATAATATTTCAGATTAAATTTGTATTTTTGGATAGCATTTTTACAGTTGTTTGCTTTATTAAATATAATTGAACATCGGTAAAAATATAATGTAAAATATAATATTTAAAAATTATTTTAATTGTTACATATACAACGGTGAACTGATATCTATCTAGCATAGTGATATGTTTCGTGAATAAATAAAATATAGAAGAACTAGAAATGTCAAAAAATTAACTGGAAGTTGAGCAATAAGATATGAAAAAAAGTGTGGAGTTAAATTTTTAAAAGAATTGGAATACTAAGTCATTAGGAATTTGTAATTCAAAAGATCTAAAATTTGATTAAATATGATATTAACCAACAAAGAAAAAAAATAGATGGAATATACCGAAGCTGAGAGATGCAACTGCTGCAAAACAGTACTGGGAAAATATTAGCAATAGGTTAAGAAATGAAAGTCCAAGCGAAGAAGACCAGAAAGATATAGACTCCTACTGGAACACGATAAAGGAAGATATTGAGCAGCACAAGACGAAATAGGAACAGAAACTTGTACCCGAAAAAATTACTGGTTTGAGGATGAATGCAAAGACGCAACACAGAGAAAAATGAAACTTATGCAAAAATGCTTACCCGCCGGACTAGAACAAGTGTAGAGAATTACCAGACAAAGAGAAGAGAAGAAAAGAAAATACACAGAATGAAGAAACGAAACCATTTAAAAAAGGAACTTCAATATATAGAAAACCTTAACAGAGAGAAAGAATTCAGAACATTCTATAAGAAAGTTAACATCAACAGAAAAGAATTAAAGGCAAACACAAATCAATGTAGAAGTTTGAATGGCGATCTGGTAACAACAAGAACAGACATACTAAATTGATGGACGGAATATTTTAACCAGATACTTAATATAGAGGAAGAAGAACCGGAAGACGAAAGCTGTGAGGTAAGCGGAGCAGACGAGAGGGAGGAGAATCCACCAACGATCCTGGAAGTTAAAGACGCTGTAAACAAACTAGCCAGAAACAAATCACCCGGAATAGATAATCTTCCAGCGGAATTATATAAAGAAGGTGGCCACGATATCATAATAGCGCTACAGCAGCTTATAAAAGAAATATGGATACATAAGTCCCTCCCCAGTGATTGGAATATTGGAATATTGGAATACTTTGCACCATACACAAAAATGGAGATATCTTTGAATGCTCTAACTGTCGAGGAATTACGCTCCTAAATGCAGCGTATAAAATAATCTCCAATATACTATGGCATCGTATGGCACCTTATGCAGAGCAAATAATAGGACAATACTAGGCTGGTTTCAGAGGTGGTAAATCAACAATTCATCAGATTTCAACCCTGAGACAAATTCGAGAGAAAACACTGAAATACGGTGTAGACACTCACCACATATTTATAGACTACAAGGCAGCCTACGACTCTGTAAATAGAAGAGAATTGTTTAGAGCAATGATAGGCCTGGGAGTACCAAATCAGTTGGTAAGTCTAACCAAACTAACCCTCGAAGAAGTTGAATGCAGAGTACGAATCCAGGGGGAACTCTCTCAACCTTTCAATACAAATAACGGGCTACGTCAGGGAGACCCACTCTCCTGTATACTATTAAATCTAACTCTGGAAAAAGTAATACGTACGTCACAAATCACAACTATAGGTTCAACATATAACAAATCTGGGCAAATCCTAGCATATGCTGATGATATCAATATTGTTGGGAGAACGGAAAACGCAGCACGAGAGGCGTATGTAGCACTAAAGGAAGCGGCTACAAAAATGGGTTTAATAATAAACATTAATAAAATGAAATACATGAAAATAGGTCCGCAACCACAAATACGACGGCCACTTCTTATAGAAAACGACGTCATCGAAGCAGTTAACGAATTTGTATACCTGGAAACGCTCGTCAATACTGAAAATGACATTACCGCAGAGATAAACCGCAGAATTTGCACGGCTAATAGATGCTATTTTGGGCTTAATCTCCTTTTTATATCTACAGCTATATCAAGAAATACAAAAGTAAAACTCTACAAAACAATAATACGCCCAGTCCTAACATATGGTTTAGAAACCTGGACTTAAAAAAAAGCAATAAAAACATGTTAGGATGTTTCGAAAGAAAAATACTGAGGCGACTCTATGGAGCGGTAAATGAAAATGGTGTCTGGAGAAGATGATACAACTTCGAACTCTATAGAATATACCAGGAACAGATATCGTAAAACACATTAAGATAGGACGTCTGATGTGGGTAGGCCATGTAATGCGGATGAAGCAAACCGACCCAGCTAGAAAAACGCTCCTTGATAGACCTATTGGTCAAAGAAGAAGAAGAAGACCCAGAACAAGATTCCTAGATAACATAGACCAAGATATGAGAAATATGGAAATACGTGCTTGGCGGAGGAAGGCGATGGATAGGGACGACAGGAAGAGAATTCTTGGGGAGGCTAGGACCCACACAGGGTTGTAAAGCCAAAATGATGATGATGATGATATTAACCTCGAAGGCTTGATATCCGCCCGACAGCTTTTTATTTAGGTGTTTTTTTTAGTAGGACACTCAACTGGAAACTTGATCTGAAAAAACTTTAAATAGGGTCAGAAATCGAGCCCGCCTCCTCAAATCACTTAGAGACGAACATAAAAACCTCTCGTCCACACTTATAAAACCTTCATTCGACCTGTAATAGAGTTTAATTCTAACTTATATTGTCTCCTGAAAGACTATCAGAAAAATAAAGTACTCCGTTTAAACTATTTCGTCCATTCTAATGCAGACTTGCATTGATGAACTTCCGGGCGAGTACTCTGACATCCTTGAAGCTACTAGCTTACCGAACCTTCTATAATCTAAATCTTGCTTACCTTGGATAGGGGAGATTGTTTTATTGTGCTTTCTTAATCTCACTACTCAATGAGACCTGTCCGTCCCTCGTGGAAATAGACGCAATTAGTACGTTTCGATGTAATATAAAAAACTAATAAAAGTTATCAAAATTTAATTATCAAGCTTTAATATTTAAGTTCATTTAAGCACAGTTGTGAAGTATACTCAAAAATATTTGCACCATCGATTTGTAAATAAGTATCTACCATAAAATTGTATCAAAAATACTGCAGAATGTACGCTTCACAACGGCCTCCTTGGAGTTTATATATAATTTTTAAGTTCAGTTATGACGTGAGATGTAACACATAACTTAGTCTTATCAAATTTATATTGTTTGCCCATATCTTTCGCATACAACATTTTCTTAACAAACAAACGAAGGCGCAGGCAATTTAGATCGATTCTAGAGAAGGACAAATATTTTGAAATTTATAAAAATATTACAGAGAATATTTTTTTATTTTTGAATATATAGCCAATTTTGTTTATCGTTTTATATATACTATGTGATTGTCTTCTCTTAGCTCAGCAGTTATCAAAATCAAGATTATCAATCTAACACGTTTCCTGCCGCGCTGGTCAGTTTATGTTAATGGGCAGTACAAAGATTTAATCGTGCCAGGTCGCTGGTTTAAATTAGTGTGTATTTTTGAAGCGAAGCTTATATATTGGCGGTGTATTTTACTTTTTTCTTTATAGGGAAACGCTGAGGTGGGTGTCACGGAACTAGAGCCACGAGAAGGCATCAAGGGTAGCGTCACGAAATACCGGTTCTTTACATCGATTCACTACTCATGATCAATTCGTTTAGTCTTACCTTTATAGTAACAACACATGTACGTTCATTATTTATGTATTATACATACATAAAAGTTTTATTAAATAAATTATTATATATTATATATTTGTTATATATAACACAACCCAAACACACACTAAAACTTGAAATACTTTTGTATCTTTTTTACTTTTGTGAGGACTGTGAGATAACTGTAGAATTTGCGCGCGAAAGCTTGGAGCACGTCGTGTTAATATACACGTCTATGGGTAGACTATAGGCTCTTTCTTCTTGCAGTACCGTTTCCTATCTGAGGTTGGCTACCATCACAGCAATCTTTACTTTGTTGGCTGCAGCTCTGAACAACTGTATTGAACTGCACCCATACCACTCCCTTAAATTTCGCATCCAGGAAATCCTCCTACGTCCCACATTTCTCTTTCCCGAGATTTTTCCTTGGATTATGATTCTAAGCAGAGAGTACTTTTCTCCTCTCTTTATGTGGCCCAGATATTCCAGTTTTTTCGTTTGTATAGTTTTTATGACTTCGCATTCCTTCCTCATCTTCAGCAGAACATCTTGATTTGTTACCCTTTCTGTCCATGGTATTTTCCACATTCTTCTGTAACACCACATCTTGAATGCCTCAATGTTTTTGATGTTTATCTTTTTCAGTATCTAGCCTTCAATGCCGTGCAGTAGAACGGAGAAAACATAGCACCTTAACATTCTCGTTCTTAAGTTTATATTTATGTCCCGGCTGCATAGGAACTTTTTCATTTTGACAAACGATTGTCTCGCTACCTCTATTCGCCTCTTGATTTCTCTTGTCTGGTCATTAGTATCAGTGAAGCAAACCCCTAAATATTTGTAGGACGTAACTCTTTCAACTGGCTTATTATTTATGGTTAAATTCACATTGGTGTATAGCTTCTTTGTTACAATCATGAAATTAGTCTTTTTGATGTTCAGTTTTAGACCGTACTTATTGGTATGAGTGTTTATGTTTTCCATCAAAAACTGTAAATAGGCATAGGCTAATAATTACGATTTCTATGGGCAACGCTGTTTTCATGACACCAGCAAAGAAAAAAATTGATTACAAAAACACCAAAAATTTTAGAGTAATACAGTATATTGTGACGGTTAAGATTTTAAATAATCCATGTTGTACCATAAAAGATCCATGGGGTAAAAATGCCAACTTATGTCAGTAAGGAAACGTGCTAATAAGTCTTACTTAGACTTCGTGGCATAAATGAAGACTATTTAAAGTCAATAAATTTAAATAATAAAATTGAGCCGTGTTTTAGAAGAAACACGTAATACTTGTAATAGATATATAAATAAATTGTAATGACTGTTTACATACATATACCACAATTTTGGATGAGTGTACCATCAGCAATGAAGGGCATATACCCCCTCTACATGCAGCTTACTTCTATTGTAGTGATCAGGGAATTGAGTAGGAAAGTTGGCAGCCTGAGTATGGAAATACGTCGCTCGCGCTGCCATTACCCGTATTACTGCTACAGTCGTTCGCTTTCTTCATCGGCCGATTTTTAACGGAAATCAAATGACTTGCAGTACGAGTAACAGTGACTGTTCACATGCTGCTCTCTGTCTTGTCAGTGCACGGACTTATTTGTTTATTATTTGGTAAATTTTTCGTTAATTATGGTTAAGTGGCGCATTGACCAACTGCTGAAGTTTTTAGAGCTATATGCTAGTGAAAGATTGTTGTGGGATTCTTCACATAAACAAAACAAAAAAGCACAAAGTATCAGATGTGTGGAAAAAGATTAGTATAAATTTAGAAAATACCTCAATAGAAAAACTGAAATCGAAAAAAAAAGTCGCCAAAAAACGCCATGGAGGAAGACAATACTTCATAAATATTGCAATAATGGTTAAACAGAATTAACATTTACTACCTCTTATTTGTGTTTATTCCTTACCTTAATTTGCTCCTTTAAAATATTATTAGTTGCTTTAAAAACTGCATTCACAATCAGCAAAATTGTTGGTGATGATGCTTTAAATAAATAATGCAAATTTTCTAACTGTTTCCAGTGGCCAAATATCGTAATTTTATTGTCAATTTTTGATGGTACTGCAATTCTTATTTTAGCCTGTTTTTTATCATGGGCTCAATTTTTTAAAGCAAAAATTCAAAATCGATATGTGCCATTCAGCAAAAGTTAAAAAATTCTGCGGATTACTCACAAGTCAGTTCATTGACAGAGTTTGTCATATTTGCTTTGTAAAAAAATGTTTGAAGCCAGTTTCAGATTATTATCCAAATAAAAACTTTTTTTACCTTATTTGATTTTAAAACATTAAGATAATTTTGTAAACTTAAAACACACAGAGCAGCTGCCACAGTAATTTCTAAAGTTTGATGATTCTACTTCACATTTAACTGTTTAGCAAATCAACCAAAATAATAAATTTTTGTCGTGTAACGGTCGATAGTGAAAGCAATGGTACTGCATGATACAAGTATCTTGATAGTACTGAAACTCTTGACTCTAACTGGATGGTGGTCATTGAGAGTATCGTACAATTTGTGTAAACATGTCTTGTACCTTACTGTTCCACAAGTAGATATAGTATATTTTTTGTAATTCGTGCATGGGCCTTTGGCAAATTTTTGTGATTTGGTCCATCAATCTTATTGGAAATATTTCTGCTTAGATCTATTTTTAATACCTGAAGAGACTGAAGAATGAGTGCTTAAATTATTTAATATTATTACGAGTTTAACTTATTTGTAAAATTTCTAGACTCGAGAAAAAACAGTGACGCGCGTGCTCCCCCAAAACGCATTTTACGTTTCAAAAAAGCGGCGCTCGAAGAGAAAGTTGCCAGTTTACGCTCCAACCGTCGTGACGTCGGACGTCTCAACCGTTCCTTGTGCCATGTACAGCGCGTCGCGACTCTACGATCGTCAATGGTCCAAATTATAGGCCGTGTTTTACAACGATTCGAAATTTTTGTGCCATGAAGACTTACGTGTAATCAGTTTGCAGTTAATTTAGAACTTTGTTAGTGGCCAATATTTTTTTTTTTGAAAAATATTTATAGGTGAGTTAGTACGAGAATCGTATTTAATAAAACATTGTTTGTATTCAACTATTGGTTTAAATTTATTGACAAATATTTTTAATGTCTGGCATTTTGGCATTATTCCATTTTTGCCCAGAACTGGTTTATTTTGAAAGTGTTATCTTTTGTGCCATTGTGACATGCTAATGTTCTAGAATTTCTGTAAACCTTAGTTTAGCTACCTCTTTAGTTTGGTGCCACTTTTCTAGCCGCACCTTTTGGTGGGATAAGAAATTTTAAGGTATTTTTTATTAATGATTTGGTGATGTATGATTTTTTAAGCACGGATTTTAGGTCAGAAAATTACATAGACCCAAGCAAAAAAGGGTAAACCAGACAGGTATAGCAATTAAAGATAGTCTACCCTATCGCTAGTTTTACACAAAAATTTATAAGAATAAGAAATTTATAGGAAAAACAAACTTCGAACACGATCATAAAATGCAAATTAAGTAGCGTTGAAGGTTTAACCCAGAATTCCACGCCTTAGTAGAAGAAAATTACCATAGAAATGTAGAAAAAATAGAAATAAATAAGATATATTGCAGTTCCATCTCTAAAGTATATTAATTATAATGCTCTAAAACTAATTTTTTGGCTATTTTTAGCCTTAATAGCAATACAAATAAATAAGTAATTAAATAAATAATATGCTTTATTGCTACAGAAAATTGTACAAATATTATGGACAAAGCTTATAATAATAAGATAAGAAAGAAGACAAAATTCAAAATAAGAATCATTTGTACTTTTAAATAAAAAAAAAATAATAAAATATTTCCAAACTTAAACATAAAAAATACTGCCTAATTAAGAACTTACAAACTTCGTAAAATGTACCTAACAAAAAATAAAAATTAGGAAAGCAGATTAATAAACTAAGGGCTTAAATATTCCACCTTCTTGTGCTAAACAGTAGCCAAATCTGATTTTTCCTCATATTTTGTAGTAAGGCTGGTGTAATGCTTGCAGAGGAATGGAGTATGTTTGCCTTTAATTCTACTAGGTTTGTGGCCCTTTCAAACTGATGCCTATAAATGTTTTCTTTGAGGAAACCCCAAAAAAAGAAATCGTTAGGAGCTAAGTCACAGGATATAGCGGGCCATTTAATTATACCACGTGTATTTATCTGTCGATCAGTAAACGCTTGATTGAGGAAGTCAATAGTTGCTCTAAAGTTGTCAGCCGAATACCCATCCTGTTGGAAATAAACCTCTTGAAAATTAACGGGAAGGCGTTGAACTGTCGAAATAATCTCATTCAGTAAAAGTTGTAAATATTTGGGCCCGTTTAGGTTTCCATCGATAAAAAATAGATTGACAATATGGTCGCCCAACATCCCAGTCCAAACATTTAACTTTTGCTGATGCTGCGTTCGCACTGCAACACTGAGGTGCTTATGATTCCGAGAGCAATATCTTGCGACGGACGGATTGTATTTTTATGTAATGAAAATGAAGACTTTTAAAAAGTGTACATTTTCAATCTGTTTATCTGACATAAATTCACAAACCTCCATCCGCCTAAAGTTATCTTCCAGAAACAGCTCTTGTGTTGGTTGTATCTTAAAACAGTGATACCCATTCCTTTTAAAAGTGGACAGTTTGAGAATTCACGTTAACTTCTCTAGCAATTTGTACAATATTGCACGGTTCACTTACTTCCACAAAACCACAAATATCTATATCCTTGTTTTGACACTCCTTATCGATAGGTCTAACACGTGATTACCTTCATGACACTTTTTACGACTGTTTACACATCCCGAAGTTTAAAAATGTTCAACGGTATTTTTAACCGTTGTAACACTTGGTGAAGTATATTTTCAAAGGCAACAATAAATAAATCAATTACTTCGCTTATCGAATGACCTTGAAAGTACTATGTTACAAGTTGCACTTTTTCTTGGACGGTATACAACGTAATAGGTATTTTATTAATTATTTGTTTATTCTTTCAGAACTTCGTTAGGATATTAGCTACACTTTTAATACAAAATATATTTATTTTGGAGGTTCGATTTCCAAATCGTTCTCAAATTAGGTTAATTTTCATTTTGAGAACGATTTCTGAAATGGAAATCTAAACGTCACATTAAACATATTTTCTACTAAAATTAGTAACTTTGCATGTGTCAACCAGTCATTTAATTTGATGTGTCAACCAGCATAATATATTAGTATTAGGCTGGTTGTTTATTTTGTAATTAGTCAAAAGCCATTTTTAGGTCAGTAAAGTAAATTTACCTTATATATTTACCTGTCATTTCGTCATGTCATTTATATTCATGAAATATGTCGTATGTCGCTAAACGTTCATTAATAACGAAGACGATGTGTAGTGCCATTTTGGTAGTATATCTATTTGTATTTATAGTCCCTATGACATCTCGTATATACGTTTATTATTAATGAAGATACTGTGTAGTATCCTTTAGTCCCCTAGTTTATTTTTTCTTACCTATTATATTCGTTATTTTCTCCCCTTTCATTTGCTATGTCGCATGTTAGGATTCGTTCAGTTGTTTATTTTGTATTCAGCCAGAGGCCTTCTTTAAGTCAATAAATTCAAATTTGTCTTTTAGTTAAAGTCTTTTTATCCATAGTGCTCTATGACATCTCATATGTAACTATACTTTGAATTATAATGAAAACCCTGTGTAGTGTCTTTTTTTGAGTCACCTTATTTTTCTGTTTTATTCTAATATATTCGTGATATTCTTTTCTTTCATTTAACGTAGGTATAACACGCTCCAATCGGACCAATAACACACGTTTAAGTTCTTTATAGTTTGAAAAATCTTAATTTTTCCTTTGAAAATTTTGTTAAACGGTTTAAGTAATTTTAAAAATTTGTTAAATATAAAATAGAAAATTCATCATTTACATTTTGTATGATTTTGTATTTATGTTTAATTACTTCATTTTAATTATCGTGATATTTTATTAAAATGGTTTTAAAAAATCAAAAAGTGATATATTATGTTGTAATTCTGGGAGTGAAAGCATAGTTTTCTTATCGTCTAGTATGGAGCCATAGTTTTTAATTTAATTTATTTTATTTTATTCGATTTTATTTTATTAGATTTTATACCGAACAAATATTTTAAAATCAAAATTACTTCAGTCGATCTGGTATTTCTCAAGTTGTTATAAAAAAGGATTAAAACAATTAAATGACTCCTTACGAAATTCATATACATACAAAAACCAGCATATACTTGCTTGCATACAAACCAAATAAATATGAACTAACAAAGCTTTAAATTATTTTGCCAAATAAATCTGACCTTTTAATTATAGCAACCAGAATTTTTGTCAATTTTGCGGAAAAAAATATAATAAATATTCGTATTTTTAATAATCTATGTAATTAATACGAGTATATACTTACTATTATATGCAATTATCAGTGTTAGTATTTTTAATTAAACGTATTGTTTCAAGAAGAGAACATGATTGACTAATGGGTTAAAATGTCAGTTGATATTTCAGATTTCTTTCCTAGATGGCGCTAGGTTTTAAATCTAAACTAACATAAAGCTTTAAATTATTTGGTATTAAATTGTACCTTAAAAATATTATTAAAATATAATTAATACAGTATTATTTGTTGTTTGTATTTGTTGTATTGTATGTTGTTTCAAGAACAAAATATGATTGAAATATGGTAGTTTATATTTTTTCCTAGATGACGCCGTTACCTTACTGTACAAAAATCATAAAATAATAAAAATAATGAAAAATCATGCAACTTTGGACCAACATATTTATGACAAATAAGGCATTTCTTGTTCTAAGGGCATTCCTACAGTCAAATTGTGTTATTACGAAAAGTAAATCGTTGATATATTCTAATTTGTTGTGTTTTACGGACTAAGAACTTGCATTGTTTAGAGTTTCCATGGTGGTGCATGATAGGCAAAATTATAATAGTTTTTTCCCTTTTATTTAAAAAAACTGTAACAATATAAGTTTACGTTACGTCTCGCCTCCTTTTAGATTTTAAACCTTTGTATGTTAACGAATGACATATATGACATTCTCAAGATATTCTCGCACTACTTTCCAAAAAATACACATTAACTCGATATCTCTATAGTTAAAAAACTATCTCTCAACTTTATTCTTAAGCGTTTTAGTTCAAAATAATGAATTTTTTTTTACGCACAACAGACATTTTTTTACAACATAATCCTAATATTAACTAATTATATATAATTATTTTAAACAAAAGTTTACCTTAAATAAATGTATATATAACATTCTTAACTACTCTGAAGGACTTGGTGTACAATATTTCTCCATTCGCTTCTATTTTGTGCTTTTATTTTCCACTCCCTCACCTTCACTTGTTTATGGTCTTCCTCCGCTTTACTAATCCACCTCGTTCTGGGTCTACTCTTCTTTTGGGCCCGATTAATTTTCTGTTTATTAATATATTATTATTATATATTAAAATTAAGAATTATAGGGGTGAATTACTGCCAGCGCAATCGTAGAAAAATTATTGTAAATTAATAGATTTATAAGTATTATGATGTTTGAAAGAATAAAATCTCAAAAAAGTAAGTAGTAATTTTCTCTCTTTTTTTTTAATATAGGAAACTAGAGATGATTTTACATTAAAACGTGAATTTATGTTTTCTTGTTTGGTAGGAATTTCTTCCGGACAAATCTCTTACTTTTTTTTACTGTGCCAACTAAGCTTAGTGTTTGTCAGAAACCTATCAGTAAGCGCAATGTTAGTGAAACAGTTATGACTGGTCATATTTGTATTTCAATTATAATAAAGCTTAATAATTTGTTTTACAACTTAAGATACAATGCATTTTTCAATATTGTGTCCATTTTTTCTTTATTATGGTCATTAACCTAAAGGATAATATGTCTACTATATTTTCATGGTATTCTTGTTTTGAACGAATACTACAAGCAAAACTACAATACTTGGATCAAAGACAATCTTCAAGTGTATGTTGAGATACCATTACATTCAGAAAAACTGACTGTTTGGTTTGCTTTGTGGGCTGGTGGAATCATTACTTCAATCAACACTTCTCAAAAAACGATGCTGGCAGAATGTTACGGTAAATATTAACCTATGATTAGAGCTATGATTACTGACTTTTTTATTCCTCTATTGAACAATCATGATATGCAGGATATGTGGTTTTAAAACGTGGTGCAACATGTCGCACACCTTGTGCCACAATTGATTTATTGAAAAAAATGTTTGTTAATAGCATAGTTTCACGATTCCTACCCATTAATTGCCTCCAGGATGGTGAAATTTAACAGCACCAGACTACTATCTGTGGAGATGTATGAAGTTGCCAGTCTACACCGATAACCCTAAAACGATTGACCACTTTTATTGCCGATATATAAAACCGTTTATGTAGCCTCATTTAAAATATTAATGAAGAATGATAAAATGGCTCTCATTGTGACTTCTTATCATATTTTATTTTAAAAATACCCGTTATTATAATATCCCAGAATATTCTGTTGTCTCTTCTCTAAGACGTTGCCTTAGCTGCATATTTAAGTTTATCTGTTATAGTTTTAATTGGGTTCTGAAAAGGATCTCCGATATAGTTCGACAGTCCAAACGTCGCGCGTCGGTTGCACAAATTTGGAATTTATTGCCACTAGTTCGAGTAAATTGACAAACATATACCTGGAAAAGTAACATATAAGGAAGAAATAAATTAATAGAATCATATTCATCATCATCATCAGTGGTGCTACAGCTCTAGTTGAGCCTTGACCTTCCCCAGTCTATTTCGCCAGTCGCTTTTCTGTTCATCGCCAACCGTTGCCAATTTGCCGCGCCGATTTTCCTTGCGTCCTCGTCCACACCGTCCCTTCATCTCAGTCGTGGTCTGCCTCTACTCCTATTTCCCACTGGGACCGATAATAGAGTTCGTCTGGGTGGGTAATTTTCATTTGCTCTTGACACATGTCCAGCCCATCTAAGCCTACCTATTTTTATGAAGGATATTACATCTCTACCATTTACTATTTTTTTTATACTTCTCGTATACTAATAGAATCATATTATATTTTATTAAATTTTACTTTGACAGCTTTTTATCTAAATATTTCTTTTCCTTTTTTAATTTTCTTAGGCTCCTTTGCCAACCTTATAGAAATAAAGTAAATATTTACATTACAGCTCAACGCATCCGAAAGATATTTTAATTTTGTTTTAATCCATTAATTAAAATAACGCTTGGAACGATCAAGAACACGGAAAGAGACCCCAATTAACAAGCAAACGATGTTTAATTTTGAGTTTTTAAAACTGTGTTTAAATTTGGTGAATTTTAAAAACCTCCAAATAATAGATCTGAAGTCGTCGAAAATTTCATAAAAAACCTAATCACTCTTTAATTAATCTATGAATCAGACAAGAATCAGAAGACATAATATTTATTATAGTCTTTAAAAAGTACTACATATTTTTTACTAATATGATTAAAAAAGATCTATATTAAATATCTATTCATAAAAAATATTTTTTTGATTAGAGGTTTGACTAAAAAATGCAAACAACTGGATGAACAATTTCATACCATGAATGGGGCGAAATAAATGGATCATCCGTTTTTTTTAAGTAAATAAAAATAGTAATGTAAATAGTAAAATAGTAAAAAATAATATGTAATGGCTGCCAATCATGTTCAACCCACGTTATAAATATTTTTAAAAAAATGTTATATGCTAATACGCCCTAAATTAGGTTTCATAAACAAAAGATATCAATAATATTAAAAAAGAGACATGTTCATTAAAAACTAATATTTTTAAAAAATTGTAATCGAATGAAACATGCCATGAAAAGTAAACTTGGACACACTTAAACCAAAGAATGACAAAGTTGGTCTAGTACTGGATTGTAGAACATCAAAAAACATAATTTTAAACATCTTTAAACATATGCATATCAAATTTCAATTTCACCACATTTTACGGTATTTCTAGTTTTCCTTGTCAAATTATTATATTTGTATTATTTATCTATTTGTATTTGATCCGTTATTTCTCTATAAACTATATACTTACCCACCCCCAAAGAAGCTTCCGAATTGAGCAACGCGGTCTTCGTCAAGATTTTGTGATTAGCTTTTTACCATTTATTTTTCTTAGCTTCTACCACTAACCATATTTACACCATTAACCATTAGGCTTAGATGACACAATTCCTCCAAGTTTACCAATTTGGTAAATTTCGTTTTTTTTTTTATTTTTTTATCTAATTTAGAAATATATAAAATAGAAATTCGAAGAAAAAAATATCAAAAATTATGGTCAAACTATAGGTTTAGTATGTTCACTACTTGTATTACATAGGCCGATAGTGTTTTTGGTGACAAAGTATTTAGAGCTGAGTTTAGGTAGAGGAAAGTCGCTTTGGATATTTTTTTAGTTGAATTTTTTTGGATCCAACAAAAACATTTTAGAATAACTTTTTTGTACTTAAAATGTGCTAAAACATCAATAAAAACAACTTATGCATACTA
The DNA here is from genome assembly GCA_918026665.1 of Diabrotica balteata. Classification (NCBI taxonomy): domain Eukaryota; kingdom Metazoa; phylum Arthropoda; class Insecta; order Coleoptera; family Chrysomelidae; genus Diabrotica; species Diabrotica balteata. The sequence goes on along the minus strand of OU898277.1, from coordinate 9,105,188 downwards.
AAATACTTATTCACTATTAAACAATGCAATAATTAGGTAAAAGTAAAAAATGACACATTTTCCAAATAAAAAAAGGCTCCTAAAATTGGATACCATATATTAAAATTAGTAACCTATTTTTAAATACATTAATCACATACGTAAGTGTTCTTTTTGTCACGACTTGCACACTCTCCATGTGACCATCTGAAGCAACTTGAACACTGTACCCACTTTTCTCCATGTTAGTCCTTTGAATAATTTTCACTGCAGAAAATACACTTTGCGTCACTTTCTTGATCGGTATCCATATCTAAATCATCATCATGAGGATCGTTTGAGGTGTGAAGATTTACTTTCTTCTTTTACTTTCTGCATCTTTCTATTTTTGACCATAATCTTCTTATTAGTTTCCTTTAAAACCTTAAATTTTGGCAACTGTTCTTTATTTTTAAGTGTTCTTTGTTTTTCTTTAATGCTAGCTTCTAAATTATTTTTGCAGGGCGTACTTGTAATTAAAGCCACAGAACCGGTTTTACGTCTTCTATAAGTAGGTGTCGATGAACTGCAGGATGGTAAAGATGAAAAGTCTAAAAGCGTTTAAAATGTTCGATAACTAATTAATTTCTACTCTGCTACCCATTTGATGTCTCGGGGGGTTTTTTCAATAGAGAGTTGAATTAAGCTACTGGTGTGATTTGGTTCCAATGGCAAAGTCTTATCAGAAGTATCTTGTCGAGGCTGAGTTCTTTCTCTTCGTTTTTCTAAAATAAAATCTGCTTCTGAAAAGATATTGTGATTAAATGGAAAAATTCCTGTATTACGAAACCCATTGACTGATATCTCAGCAGTAGCAGATTTCTGCTACTGCTGAGATATAAGCAGGGCAGAATAATGAACTTATATAAAAGGGTCTTCGAGATCGATTATTTTTTAACCAATGTTTTATTTCTCTTGAATAGTTTGTTTTTAATGAAGACATAAAACGTAAATCTTATATTTGGATTTTACGTCAAACATGAGAAGGGGTGCATACAATAGAAATATAATTTTTTCTCGCTAAGTCTTTAAGGTTCACATTCCGTGTATGACTATAATGACCGTGAAAAATGAACAACACGGGATCGTCTTTTGAAGGTTTGATATGATTGATAAAATGTTGCATCCATCGGTTAAAGATGTGGCTCTGTATCCATCCTGAAGGGTGACAATCAGCAATTGACCCAGCTGGAGCTCCGTCTAATATCCATGAAATCTCTCACCTTGCTGCTCACTTGTGTCACCTATGTTCTTAGGGCCAAGTGGCTGTGAAGATAGTAAATTTTGATGTCCATATTACATTGGTAATTGTAATTCGAAGTTATTCGGCAAACTAAGGTTTACGATATATTGAGGTAAACCTTAGTTTGCTGAAAGTATTCAACCAGTGAATTTTACCAGTTATCACATATGGCTCACAAACAAGGACTTTCACAAAGGAGAATATCGACAGGATATCCAAAACACAAAGAGCAATGGAAAGACAGATGCTGGGTATCGGTCTTAAAGACAGGAAAAGAAACTCATGGATCAGAGAAAAAACAAAGGTGAACGATGTATCAAGACAGGTTGCAAAACTTAAATGGAACTTCGCCGGTCACACTCTCCGGCAAAAAGATGAAAGATGGAATAAGCGAATTCTACACTGGAGACCATGGGAAAAGAAAAGAAAAAGAGAAAGACCACAGATGAGATGGACTGACGATCTTAAGAGAACGGCAGGAAAGGACTGGATGCAGATCGCCCAAAATAGAGACCAATGGAGATTAACAGGAGAGGTCTATGCCCAAGAGTGGGCGTTTAAGGCTGATTAGATAGAGAGATAGAAGTTTTACCAACTCAGCATAGTTTTCACTTTTGTGATTTTCCAGAAAATTTTTTATAATGTCTACAAATGAAAGCCACGCGTTTTTCTCCTCATTCATAGACCCCACAAAGCCGGATCTTTTGTAATAATATATCTATATAATTATATGAAAATGACTGAAATCGCAACCAATGGAATTTTAAATTCATAGTCAATTGTAATTGCGATTTTTACAATGGCTCTATACAAATTACACACCTTAAAATCATTATAAATCTAATTTTTTTTGCCCAATATTATTCAACGTTTATAGAGTAAACAAAAACATAATAGTTTGTATTTATTAGTACATTATTTACAGACAATCACTATAATTGTTTGGTTTGCTGTTTTATTTTCTAAGTGGAACAACTTAGGTATTTTAAGTATTAGAGTAATCCGTTATGTAAACATAACACGATAATAATCGTATAATAGGGACAATGAAGTTACAGTCTATTGATTAGACGCTTGTACGATATTGTTTCCTAATAGGATTTGCCCACGCTATAATGTTCATTAAAATAAAAATATGTAAATAGTACTGTTCTAAAGTTATTTTCTGCTGACTTTTTAAAGTAATTACTATTTTAATGGAAATGAGCCACAATTAAAGTGTTGGAGAACTATATCTCCAAACCAATAATTCTATTTTGTATCAAATAATTCTATTTTCGCGTCGGTTACCTAAATAAATCCAGTCTACCTAGACCTTGTTTCTGAGAATGTTAATCCCCGCCCACAGCGCCTACTTGACGACAGACCGGCTTTTCAAAATGCATAAACAAAAAAATATTCCAGCGGGGCTAGTGATTTAGCGACTTTCGTAGGGCTAACATCCATATTTCAAAAGTTCGGAGAGGATTCTCCACGTTGCAGTTTACGCAATTGACCGGGAAGCCGTAATATGTGAATAAGTGTTATGGTGTTTTCGCTTTCGTTCGCAAATTGTAATATTCAAATTAAGTTCCTACGATAAGTTACACACTCAAATTTTATAAGCTCTATTTCTTGCATTTTCTTTTTTTCAATTACAGTTTCTTTCTAAACAAGTAATTGTTTTATTTCACTATATCAATTCAACAGGCCAGATAAAAGCAACTTTGAAAGTCCATTTTAGTTTCTCTACTGAGCTGTCGAAGGCTGGCGGACTAATTGGACTTACAGCAAGAGCAAAGCCGCTGAAAGAGACACTGTTGCATACAAGCCTCTCCATGGAAGGGATGTTGTAAACCGGCACCCTCCATTTTGGTCCTTCGAGCCGGATTTTAATCACTTCAAACCGTATTCTGATCCTACTACGTTCTGGTCTAAAAACACTCAATACAAGTTTCGTCTTCATTCTACGCATTCAAAAAGACATTAAAAGTTTCGCGTATTCCGGATATTCTCGTCGATAGACAATAATTTCTAGAGACATAGTGAGTGCGTTATTTATTCTACGGACAAATAAACATTCAATGAACAAAACAGTGTTAGTTTAACACTCTTTTAACACCTTCATCAACGTCTGTTTTGCTTTGCAATTTTTAGAAAGCACAGATTAAAGCAGAAATCTGAATTGTGTTTCAAAACTATTTTACATGTTTCCCATTAACTTTTGCTAAGGGGGTCAAAAATTATGAGGTTGGATAAAATTCAGTAAAAACCTAGCAAGTAATTTTTACTTTCAGTTACAAGAAGAGTACAGTCAAATTGTATTTGATAGATTTTTCTTCACCTTACCTTCACCTTAAATATTAACCCACCAGAACTTTTGACTTCTCATAAGGAATAGTTGAAAGGTGAATAATTACTAGTGTAGCAATAAATTCATAAAAACCTAGCAGAGCAATGTGTTATTTTATAAATGAAATATTATTCTACCAGTTTTAACCGTAAGCCAGCAAAATCGCTCCTTAAGGGTGGTTTGGCGGTAAAAATTATTAGGGTGATAATAAATTAGTGAAAAATGGGTGAAAAATATTACGTAGGGTAAATTGTATTCCGCTGATTTGTCTCCGCTTGCTTATGAGTCCTACAAAACAGAGTGAAACTAGTTTCTGCATTAGTAAAATAGTTAAAATATTTATTTTTTATCTTCTAACGGTTGTTTTTATTACTTTATATTAAATTTAGTATGAATTTAAATTAGCTAATGTTTTAAGGATTTATTATAGTTTGGGTATCCGTATTTCAAAAGTACATCAAATTTTAAAACATCTCATGTTTTAAATCCCGTCATTCAAAATAATTAAGAATTTTATGTAACCATATTTAATTGAGCCGTAGTGTAATGTAGACATTAAAAAATGTGTTTAATTTTCTTTGAGATTATATTAAAAAGAGCTAAAAAGAGAGAGAAACCGCTTACTAATGTTTTTAAATAGTTTTAATGAACCATTTATTTTTCTATAAAAAATAGATTTTAAACATTCTCCCAATATTTGTACGAAATGATGTTCATTTGTACATCTATTTTTACATATATTTAAATCAACATCAATAAATTTCAAGCAAGTAAACATCTTGAATGATACCTGCCCGAAATAATGCTTTGTATACATCTTTTTGATCGTTCATTGAACATTTCACACTCAATAATAAACTACAAAGAATATTTATGACTTCTGGAAAAAATATAAAAGTAATTTAAATGCATGAATTATGAGACCTAATTATTTTTGTATGCAGCGTCCGAAAATAAATTTAAATTATTTTTAGCAAATGGAATGATCTTAATTTTAGTTGATTCACTTAAAATCCGTATTAATCGCTGCAGTAAAACTTGATAATTATTACCATACTTGATAATATTTTTTTGGTATTCACTATAATTTCTGAAATATGGACATATATTTTCGGTGTATTCGGTAAACATTTATTTAAGCTGTAATTACAAAATATTATTAGGAGCAGCATTTAACTTTATTAAATACATCCATAAGAAACACCATTTTATTTCATTTTTAAGAGAGTTGTGTCCTAATAATCTTTTTCCAGGAATATTTTTTATACAACTTGCCTTTTCCTGTCCTGTTTTATGAGAAATAACAGCACATTTTTAGATTATGGAATTTGCTTATTAAATTTTTATGAATGAGAACGAGAGGGTTTATTTTTATGACTTAAACATTATTACATAATACTAAAGAAGATATTTTCTGTAAATATAATAAAAGTCTGTATATTTCGGCATTACATTATAGTCTTGAATTTTTTTTGTATAAATTGGTATTAACAAATGTGTTTACAGTTATGAGAACAGCCCAAAAAAAGATCTTTGAGACAAAAATATGTCTATGCATATCTATCTATCAAATTAAAATCAGATGAGAAGTTAAACTGTTTATCGGGTAGGGTGACTACGCCAGCTAGGAAAGATATCTGATCAACCAACTGACATTTCAAATCTACTAACTTAATCATATTTTGTTCCTGAACCGATACATTTAATTCTTTATAATAATAATAATAATAATAATAATAATAATCGCACTGTGCTCACAGACCAAACTGTAGCACATAATAGACCAGATCTCGTACTAGTTAATAAACTAACAAGACAAACAACTCTAATCGATGTGGCGATACCTAACAACAATAACCTGGGTGTTAAGTACAACGAAAAGATCGCCAAGTACAGAGATCTGGAAATACAAATAAGAAGACAATGGAGAATGGAAAATACCCAGACGATACCTATTATTCTTTCTACCACTGGAGTCATTCCGAAGAACCTCCTAGAAAACATAAAAAAGCTGGGTCTAAATGAACATCTATATAAAGTCATGCAGAAAGCTGTGCTACTTTCCACGTCCAGAAGCGTGCGAAAATTTTTAGGAGATACACCGACGTACCAAGTCACCTAGGACTCGATAACATGGAAAGAGTCCCACCAGAGCTCAATCCTTTTGATACCGTAGGTATCTGGGATGAGTGAATTTTGTCGGTACTGATTATAAAGAACGCCATGACTCAGTAAGAAAGATTATTCACCAAGAACTAGCTGACAAACTGGGACTTCTCCATACCGACCATCTTCCTTATTATCAATACGCTCCTGATAGAATGCTTGAAAATGACAACTACAAGCTATACTGGGACCGCACTGTGCTTACAGACCAACCAGTGGCCCATAATAGACCGGATCTCATACTAGTTAATAAACTTACTAGACAAACAACACTTATTGATGTGGCGATACCCAACACCAATAATTTAGTTGTTAAATACAACGAAAAGATCACCAAGTACAGAGATCTAGAAATACAAATCAGGAGACAATGGAGAATGGAAAGTACCCAGACACTACCTATTGTTCTATCTACTACTGGTGTTATTCCCAAAAACCTTCTAGCGAACATAAAACAGCTGGATCTAAATGAACATCTTTATAAGGCCATGCAGAAAGCTGTACTCCTCGCGACGTCCAGATGTGTATGAAAATTTCTGGGAGATACTCCAACATACCAAGTCACCTAGGGCTCGATAACATGGAAAGAGTCCCACCAGAGCTCAATCCTTTTGATACCGTAGGTATCTGGGATGAGTGAATTTTTTCCTTAGAGGGAGTGTGAGCCGTATGGCTAAATCTGGATAATAATAATATTAACAGGTGAAGTCAAAATATTGAAAATTTTATTGTCTTCTTTGGCTGGACATTTTTTTTAATGTATTTGTAATACTATCTTTAACTTTTAATTTAAAATCTCTAAAATGCGAAGTTTGGATAAATTTTGCGGCCTCCAGCAAGATTTTTATTACAAACTGCCCATGAGAGTCCAAGGTGGCATTACACCTTAACTTGTCTATTTCTGCTGATAACGTGTAGGCAAATCTAACAAACAAAGGCACCGTCGCCATGTTTTTCTTGTCAGTACTTAGATTAGAGCGATACAATTCACTCGTACGAGAAAGAACAACAAAAAAAAGTACCAACCAACTGATTCTAGTGACAGTGAAAATAAATCAAGTACTCCGGATCAGAATTTAAAAAAAAACGTGTGACCGAAAATAGCAAACCGTTGGGACAAGATATATCGGCGTCCACCAGTAAAGAATCAGAATATACGAATTTCGGAGAATATCTTGCTGCTGCTATCGAATCTGTCATTGCCCAACATTCTGAATTCTCCGAATGGGAAATTTTAGAAGAACCAATAGCATCCAATGCAATGAATAAAGCTATTGTCTGGAGGCCGGCAACAGCGAAAATTTACAGAAATTTATATTTGGGGACCAAATTCTACAGGTTTTCATACACAATTATACGAAAACTTCTACAACAAATCGCCCTTTTAAAATTCTAGGAACATTTTGTAGGCGATGGTGTTTTATCCATGATAGTAAATATTTAATTTATTTTGTTCAACTGATTTTATTTTATTTTTATGTCGAAGAATTAAATCATTATGCCCTGCAGTGTCAGAAAAGAAATAAACAAAGTGCACGTATTACCATTTGGCACAAATCTGATATATAACGATTACTAAGTATAGTTATGATATCGATGGGATTATGTCATTTTCCATATTCTCATTCGTACTGGTCAAAGAATGATCTTTATGTGAGTAATATCAAACAAGTAATGTCAAGAAATCGCTTTCAGTTATTATGAAAACACTGCATTTCAACGATAATTCAGTATCAGTGTAACGATATATTTTGCCTACCTTAATGTAAGATCATGGGGGTAGAAAATTGGGGACAGAAACCAAGGGGGTTGAGATAGGGCAAGCGAAACAATCGATACTTGTGCGTACAGCACTCAGGGGTTAACTGAAGAGCTGGGTCGTGGATAAGTTGAATAACAAAGAGGTTAGATTGGGGTAACTACAAAGTGAAACAAAGGGATACTTACATAAATCTCATGGAACAAAATGAACAAAATATGACAACAAGAAATACCTCTAGCTATTTTTAATTCGGACGCCGCTTCGAGAAGACTTCCTGCTGAAACAAAAAAAGGTTCTTCTTTCCTAAAATAAAGAATAAACACAAGGGTTAGGAGACTTTTCTAAACTAAGGACAACAAAGAAATAAATTAGAGAAATAAAACAGACAATTATTTGTGTCCCTAACAAACAGTTACCAAAATACAGATGGCACAAAAAATATACTATATTAATAGTTGCAAAATACAAAATTACAAACAAAAAACTTACGTGTACTATCTGTTTACAATGGGGATTGCTACAATATCTTTCAAAATGGTTCCTAGGTTATTACTCACTGTGGCCAAAATAGATTATTGAAATTAAGGATATCCTTATAAATGAAAATCTCGTAAGGTTTAATCTGTTTTACAAGCAAATCAAAAATTTGTCACAACAAAACGAATTAAAGCTAGCTGTCATATGTCAACACAACATTTTAAGACGGAATAATTTTAAACGAAACAATTATTGTTACTTAGAAAAAACATGTTTATTTTACTTGGAAAATTATACATTAAATGTTACCTTTAATTCACATATTTTACACTTAAACTTCTAGAAACCGTGTTAACATTTCTGGGGTAGAAGCTATCTGGACACCATCAACGAAAAGCTTTATCCATTGGAGACTGAAACTGGCACACTGGCACATTGAAATACAAAATATCCAATAACATACTAGATGAGGTGAAGAGGCATTTGCACAAATCTTGGAAAAACGGAATTTCTTAAAAAAAACGGGAACCCAACTTGTTCACTTTTCAAACATTATAAAATTTTCAGAAAACCGAAGCAGTGGTCACTCTTTCAAATATGACATATTACATAGAGTGAAAACTCCACTATTTTTGGCGAATTAATGCCGGACCACTTCATAACAGTTAACAATCTCCGTCCAGTTCAAGCAACTCCTTAAACCTAACGTGTATTCCCTTCGATCTCAAAACCAAACGCCCATCCTTCCCCTTACGTCTTTTTCCGTTACCAGTTCTTGCCACCGAACTCAAACAAAGATAAACCTCTTTGACTATCTAGCCAAATAATCTTGAAATATTTCCAGTTCGAAATTAACACTTACGAATAGATTTAACTTCTACGCCGAATTAAACCGAAATTTAACCTTGAGACATTCCTCTCAACTTGACTTCAGAAACGTAAAAAATAAAATGCAATTTTTAACACATACTAATACATAAATTCTTTCTTGGGAATTTTGAATGCGTACACAAGACAAAAACTCAGGGGAGTACTACAGAATTTTATACATAAATATTGTATGGTTAAAACAAATTTAAAACGCTACAACATCAGATGACCGTTTGTAGAAGATCCCTTGGTTAGTAGACTGATGGATACATTCAAGGATAGCATCATTCCAAATGGAAACGTTGGCATTCTGCATTTACGAAACTTTGGTGTCTTTATTTACTTAACGAGAATATCTGACAGAGTTGTGCTATTGAGAATTATCTCAAGCCTCTCCAATATAAACATCATTCAGGTCTACGCACCAATATCGGAATCCACTGAAAAAAAAATAGAAAATTTCCATCAGACTAGAAGACTTTCTAAAACTTACCAAAAAACATGAACTTTCTACCATTATCATGGGCGTTTTCAATGCCAAAATAAGATAGTAGAGCATGTCGTGGGGTCATATGGTCTTGGCATAAGGAACGACAGAGGAGAAAATCTGATCTAATTCTGCCAAGAGACGGATATGGTTGTAACGAATATACTTTTTAAATCACACCCAAGAAGGTTTTATACATGAAAAGCACCCGGTGATACGCCAGGAAAAATCATAAGAAACCCAATTAATTTTATAAACATAAACAAAAGGTTTAGAAGTTCTATTACCATCCAGGCTCAGATGTCGTATCAAATCATAGCCTATTGGTTGCAAATATCATTATACGATTCAAAATTCATAAGACTACTAAAAGAAAATGATATCCAGAAAAAAGTTAAAACAGAATTAATACGAATTATTTCGGAAAATTGGCAAAAATATTGGTTGGTGTAATTTTAAGATAAAATTTAATAAACAAAATAATGTAAAGCTTTATGTTAGTTTAGATTTAAATACCTAGCACCATCTAGGAAAGAAATGAGATAAATAACCATGACCAGCTGATATAAATAAATTTATCTGGCAAATAAAATATAAAATCTTTTCCGCAAATCGCCAGGAAATTTTGACATTCCTGTCAAAATTTCTTGAAGAAAAAGTCAGGACTTCCTTACTGTAAGGAAATGATATTTCCGTACAGTTGTTAGTGTTCTACATAAATGATAGAAAACACATTGCTTATAAGGAATTAATTTATATTTTGAAAACATCAAGTCATTGCTGAATACATTTTTAAGATCAATTTGTAATATTTACAGTAATTTGACAGTTAGTACAATTATTGAACATTGGAGGAACACTCTTAGAACTATGAGAAACATTTTGGACAACATGCAGGGTGGAAGTGTCATTTTGTTGAATATTTTGTACTGTGAAAATTTTATTTGCCACCTCAACCTTATTGTTAAGCGATTCTTCGATATATCCTTCAGCAACGTTTGATGACTTCCATCCGCCATGCCTCTTTAAACTAGTTATGTCGGCACCAGAGTCAACCAATATTGTTGCAGAAGACCGACGAAAGCAGTGACCAGTATATTCTGTCGGATTTACCAAGTTCAAATAAGTAGCAATTATTTTGGGCATTTGTCTAAATTGATGAATTCCTACCACTTGTCTACAACCCTTTCCGCTTTGATATTTAAAGAAAAATCGGTCACTTTTCATATTTTCTGGTCTTAACGAAACATACTTTCGATAAACATTCAAGTAGATCTGATTAATTACAAATGATACTGGTTTGTTGGTTTTCGAATCAGGTATGCTGATTAAAAGCTTAGATTCTAAGTCTTCTATATCGTGTACAGTCATTCGGACTAACTCATCCATTCTACAGGCCCCAGAAATACCAAATATTACAGCCACCTAAAAAATAAATAAAGCTATAATCTAAATAGAAATTAAAACCTTGTAAATTACCTTAATCATTAAATTTTCTTTATCTGGAGCTTCCTGGATAAATTTTTCAATTTCTTCCTTCGTTAAAATCTTAGATTTCTTTGCCCTATAACCTTGAGCTTGCCGTTTCAATAAAGAACGAAGTTTTGAGTATGTAGATATATCTACATTGTGTTTAAGTGCAAGGGTCGACTTCAGCATTGAATAATTGGCCCATAATGTTAAAGATTTCATCTTTAAATAAAGGTCTAGGAAGTATGCCATTACAACATTTTCTGAGAAAGAACTCGTATTTTTACTCATGCGATAATCCATAAAACGTCTGTATGCATTTTCGTACTTTTCTCTTGATTTCTTTGGCAATAATTCTAATGAAGCAATAATAATATAAGTCAACCAGCTCTGGAGGAGTCCCAGGAATGGAAATTTCATCATCACTTATCATTTTACTTTCGAGAATACCAGCAATTAAATTTATAAGCATCAAGTTTGACGATTCAACCTCAATACGTTTCCATAGTAACCCAAGTAATTTTATTAGGAATTTCAAAGCACCATTTATTTGGGAATAAAATTATCGCGTTTTTTTTTAAATCAATCAATATCTGTCGAATTTTAAACGATTTGCGGAAAAATAGTATGTTTACCTCGTAGGAAAAGCCACATTCCTGGACTCTGTGTTGCTAAGTCTCGGCTTGCGCCTTGACTTAGCAATCTTCACAGTCGTCCAGGAATGTTAAGCTTTTCCTACCCGGTAAACAATGTACTATTATTTGCCAAATAAAGTACGGGTAAAGAAGTTATCTGAAAGTTTAATTGTTTATTGTAGCCTGTTTTATTATTTTGTAGGTTATCGTGATATCCAAGATATAACCCAAATATGTATGTTTAATGTGGGTGAGAGACATGAATTTCGTATTAGAATATTTAATAAAATCGAATAGTATGATGTTACAAGTATATAAACTCAATGCGAGAATATAACATTTAAGGCAGTATCAGCAGAATTGTTCTTTTATTAGTTAGGATATTACTGAGTTAAGTATTATACAATTTAAATATTTATTGACAATTTCATAGCTAATGTTGCTATAGATATTAAAATTTTATTATTTCAAAATAATTTTATGTGTTGTGGCAATAAAGATATTTTGTCTTGCGTAAAATATTATATTGAAGCAAGCGTCATCACTCGAGCAGTAAAATATGATCAAATGAAAAATGTATGCAAACCGAATAACGCCAATGAAAAGACGAAATATGCTGTTACACAGAGATAAAAGTTATATGCACTTTTTACGATTGAACTGAAGCTGAAAAATGAAAAATATATTAGTTTGACAGCAAATATGCTGTATTCAAGAAAACCGTTAAGTGGAAACTGTACGTACAAGTGATATGTTTAGAAAATATGGGAAATATTTGAGTATTCCACTTGCAAACACCGCTATGTCTATGAACAATTAATTTGAGTAAAGTAAAAAATACATTTAACTCTTAATCCAAATAAAAAATAAATATTTTGCTTTTGTGCTAATTTTGAATTTAAATAATTAATATAGAATCATTAATATAGATAAAAAAATACGTGTCAATAATATTATTTTTATTTAAATTTCAAAATTGAATATAGATAGTTTTGCATAAGTACTTTTAACTTAAGTAGTTTTGGAGGAGCATTTAATCAACTTAGACAGTTATGAAACAACTAATTGCTAATTATGTATAATAAACATATCATGTGCTCCTGACCTGGAAGTTAACCAGTATAATAGGAAAATATCGGCTCTTAAGTTAAGTGAATTTTAAGTTAAATATACCCTTTAAAAAATTACAGGAGTAAGTTGGTGAAGTTCCTGAGTAGAAGTAACATCAGAGATTCTGTAAGTCAGCTTATATTACTCAATTATAGTAATAAACCAAAATTTCTATTTGACAACATAAGATGAACCATCGAATATTTCAAATACAAACAAGAATTTCTTATATTTTTTTGTTTTTGCACCGGCCTAATTGCATTTTTATAGTTTAAATATAGGACCGCATTCAGATTTAATGACTAGTTAGTCTAAGTTAGTTAAATTTTATTTAAATGGATGATGTTAATTCCGAATTAGCTCAGGAAATGAGCTGTATTTCACTACCAACACTTAAACAATCGTACTCATCAGTAACCAGTACTCTTAATTTTCCATCTAGAAAGCAAGCTATAGTATTTAGTTCATTAGAAAATGTAAAATTAGAAGATTACCTTGTATCACTAGGATCAGTTATTTCTTTAAAAGATATATTGTTCTCTTCTCGTATAGCTAAAAACAGGATTTGTATTTATTAATCTACAAATCATAGTAAACAATCAAATAATACAAGGAAGAAGATTAATTATTCCTAGTGAACGACTAATATTATCCAATGTATGTCCAATAATTCCACATAGTATTCTAGAATCAGAACTACAGAAGCTAGACTTTACACTTATGTCTCACTTATCTTTCCTTAGAATTGGCACATCTCGTCCCAAACTCCAACACGTACTAAGTTTTCGTAGACAAGTATATAGTTCACCTTTAGTGGACCTAATACTTCCTGAATCCTTGTTAATTTGTCATGACAATACAAACTATAGAATTTTTATATCTGTTGACCAACACTCCTGTTATATTTGTAAAAAGATTGACCACATCGCCTCAAACTGTCATAAAAAAACAATAACTCCAATTCAATAATAAATAACACAGTGACTACAGCAGACATCATAACCGACGTAACACAACACTCAGTACAAATCCATTCAGAACCAAATTATTTGGTGCAATACACTCAATCTAAACTATACAAAAATAAAGGTGTAAATGTAAATAAACCAAGGCCAAAAAACGATAACCCGCTTACAAATGAAGGTGTAAACATTAATGAAATAGGATTAGAAACTAATGAGTCATTGATCACTTCACCAATTAGCACATAACCTACACTGCAAACACAGAGCAAAAGATCTTTCTCCGAAGCAGTTACAGCACCTGAAACTCCTGAATGCTTTGTACTGCCTGCTAAGGATACACGTTCAAATAAGAGGAGAACTTAATTATCAAGAAACTATACATTTTTTTGTAAACGCGTATGGTTGACCCGACCCATTGAGTGTTGCTTAAACTTTAACAAAAGATATTGAGGGGTTACTAGAATTATTAGACAACATTTACCCTCTGTTCAATTAAAAAATAATGAAAACACGTTGCACAAAGATTAAGCGCAAAATATACAAATTTCTGGATACAATTTCCTACTCTGAATTAGAGAGAGATCAAGTACAAGAATAAAAATTAACATATAGAACAAAAATGTCAATTCTTCAGTGGAACATAAACGGTTCTTATACACAACTAGAAATGTTTAAATTATTAATTACTAAATACTCATCTTCAATAATATGTCTCCAAGAAACGAATTTGACTGACCAAAAATTAGCAAAATAAAGGGTATTTACAAGTTATCATAAAAACAGACGTGATTTTAAAAAGCCAGTGGAGGGGTTTCTATTTATGTTAATAACTCATTGGAATCTAGAATAAAGGAAATACCTTTAAAGACCAACCTTGAAGCAGTAACTGTAACCATAAAAAATCCAAAAATTATTAACATATGCTATTAGCAAATTATTAACAGATATTATTATCTGTAACATATGCAAAAGTATACGATTGTAAAATTTATGTGGATTCCATCACATATAGGTATTACATGGTAATGAAAGAGTAGATGCTGCCGCCAAATCTTCAGTTAACAACGAAGACTTGATATAACCTACCTATAAGAAAGATTTTCATCACTGGATTAACTCGATAATGTAAAAAAATTGTAATACCAAGTTGCGCTAACCACATAGGTTTATGCGCCTTAATTGTAAATAAAAAAAATGTGCTATTGTACACAAAGAGAATATGACATGTTTTTAACATTAAACTCTTAATCTACGTCATCTTGCATTACAGTATCTTCATTGTCAGTTTGTTCAGGAGCACTGTCACTTTGGTCTCCTTGTAGTAAATGGTGATATTTGAGGCTGTCACAAGTAATCCAATCTTCACTAAAATGCTTAATGAGAAGGCCTTTTACGTCTTGTAATTTTGCTGGCTTCACAAGTACTCCAACATCCATGATGGTAGGTTCCATATTTTCCAAGGATTTACCCCTTTTACAAACATTTCCGTAACTCAACAGCTCAGATGCATAGTGTGGCTCTTCTTTTATTGCAATTTTGTTACTCTTAAATTTTCTTAAAAAGGATCTCTTAGAGGCCTTGAAAAATGTCATGAACCAGGTACCTTCACTACATCTATAATGGTAGTTTTCTAATCATAAAAACTAAAATCGGCACTGAGCCTAAAAACCTTACGATATTACTTAAAAATATTAAAGTATGTGTCTGGTTTGACAATTATTTCAATAGGTCGTATTTCTCTTTCTATATTTCCAAAAACTGGGTCAGGGGGTAAAAAAGAATGTCCAACAACAGGGTACATCACTGTAACTTTTTTGATGTGTCTTGGTGCTTCTGTTTTAAACCAATATCCCAACATTCTCCCAACTATTCCCCACTGGTGGATTACTCCCATCATTACTGTAATGATTGTGTAATTTTCTTATACTAAAATCACTTTTTTTCTTATACTCTTACATAATGTGATTCCAATGATTTTAGACTTTGTATGTAAGATTTTACTAATTCAGTACGCCTAGAATACTGATTAGACCGTCTATCACCTCCTCTTCTCTCTCGGGGCAAATCCATTGTAGTTAAGTTATTCAAAAGAAGATGAAAGTCATGCAAATTCTTGGTGACGATGATATTTGGCCATCAAATAAAAGAAGTAACAGAAAGACCATTCCTTCATTTTCTTTGTATTTATGATGTAGGGTCGGCTTTCTTAATAACATTTCTTTACAAGTCTTTTACTAGGTGATATTAATCTCTTTCATTAAAAGGTTCTGCCTTAACGTTTCCTTCACCTCTTCTTTAGTCTTACTCTTCTATTCTTTCCAGGGGCTTGCAAATCACCAATTGTTTTCTTTCTAGCATAGCGTCTTGCATTGTAGCTGTAGCATTTGTAAACCATTAAAAAGAAATTGCAAAATGGACTGCACCATAGATCGGCGCTTGCCAAAATACTTTTCAATCTGTATATACCACTAGCACTAGCAGTTCTTTAAAAATCATCTCATAAGTATACGATAAGTTTACTGTTGTACCATAATTATCAAAATGTTTTTGTCACAATAAATTTTAAAAATACATACTTATTTTTTCCTCCAACAAACACGTAATTTGAAAAATTGTTTTCATTTAAGAAGTTTTTTTTACAATTAAACTCAAATGGTGTAAACTTGTTGCAGAGAGTGTAAGTCGCACTTAAGTTTGTTTTGCAGGCGCCAAAAATGCCAAGTCTCAAGCTATATTTGACAGGTAGTGTGCTTACGTAAGTGGTCTCTATACATTTGAGGGGGATGACCCGAAGAGCTATTCAGAAAATGGCTGAGCTGGGAGGATAATGCCCAATATCGGTGAACCCAAATCCGAAAGAAGAAAGGCACTTTATGGCGTTGTGCAGTCTGTCATCCTCTACGCGGACCCAGTCTAGAGTAAGGCGGTAGAAGTACCAACTTACAAGAGGCTCATGGTACGCTTCGACAGAAATAGTCTGCTGCGGGTAGCATATGCGTACAGAACAGCCGCTTTGTGGGTGATCACCGGCTATGTTCCTTTACGTGTGCTGGCAGGTGAAAGGGCCAGGATTCATAGTTGTAGGGGCGGAACACATTAGAGAGCGAGACGACTGAAATGAGACTGGTCGAGAGATTAGTTTCAATTGGCTGTAAAAGTGCGAGACAACACATGATGTGGCGGAGTGCTCGAAGTCAATAATCCCGAACCTTCAAAACTGGGTACTCTGTGTGTATAAGTAGCAGGATTATTATCTAACGCAAATACTCACAGTCCATGGCTGCTTTCCCAGCTAGTTTAGGAGGGCTCAGTTCGATTAGTGCTTTAATGTGGTCTCTGAAACTGTGACACACACGATGTTGGAGTGTAAGCGCTGGTTGGATAAAAGAGAAAAGTTTGAAAGAGAGAACATAACTGCACAATGTTTGACTCTGTGAGAGAAATGGCGAAAAAAATGATGAAAATATCTCTTTAAAAGAACGAGAGGAGAGGGAACTCGCGACAGAATTTAAAATCTTGCAGGCCGAAATATGAGCGAATGAGCGACAGACAACTCGAGAGAGATCGCAGAATCGCTAGGTGTGTTGAAATTCTTGGGTGGTTCATGTAAGTGTGCTCTCCCGATGAATATGTGGGAAAAAATGGGAATCGGGTGATAGCAGGACATGAGGAGAGATGTTTTGCCTTAAACAACCCTTCCATCTAGATATCTAGAGTTACAGACTAGATGTTTTTATTTTAACGCCGACCATCTCGAAGTGATGACGGCACGAAGTGTCAAAAATGTCTAACTACCTCGTATAACATAACTTCGTTCTGTTATTAGGAACCCAATACTACCTGGGTGAGTCCTAGGTGTCTGTATGCAGATTTTCCTTCTTCTGGTTAAGGATGTGAAAAAAGTCTTCTTACATAACAAATATTTCATGCTGTCGGATGAGGTAAATATTCTATATTTGTTTTTGTTTTGTTTTCAATTACGTTTTTTACTACATCTTTTACTAATCTTTTTGTAGAAGTATAACCTAAAATAACTGTAAATTTTTATTTTTATTAACATGTATTAGTGCTAGATTTATTTTCAATCAGGTTAATATTATTTACTGACATTAAACTAAATCAAATAAAACGCCACGTATGCACTTAAACAGTACTTGTTTCCGTTTAATTCTAATTTAATTAAACACATTTTAAATCAATGTTCCAATGTTTTGTGTGTAAGCCAATCACGTATCCGGATATTTTAAAATGAGTGAATGTGAGTGAGTTTATTTGCGAGATTTATTTTAAATGCATTTTATACATACACGTAGATATATTGTGTTTTATTTAAATACTATCAAAGGTTTTATCTAACTAATTTTTCAGTTACCGTGAGCTATTCTCAATATTTTTTTTTTAGTTTTTAATACGAAATATATGGGGTAAGTACCAATAAACTATACAGTGATTGGCCAGTTAAGAAGGTGGATGCAGATAATTTAATTTCTTTTTATAAAAATTTCAATTACAGACCTCGTAATATTATTTTTTTTTCTTCAGTTAATTAATAAATGATTTTAAAAAATATTTTCGACATTTAAATCAATCTTTATTTGTTATTTTGGCTTTAACTTTCAATTATTGGCCAGTTGAATACCAGTAATTGGCATAGGTAAATCATATTATTAAAACAATAGGTGAATAGGTATGAATGGAAAATTGTGTTTGAAGACCTACATAAATACCAAATAATAACGATACATAAGCAATACTGAAAAGGTGTTTAGTCCTGGCGGGTTTTGGAATGAAACACCTCATTTATTAATTGTGGACAGATAAAACAAGTAAGAACTGCAAATTCAGCTCCCAAAAATGATAATTAAATTTTTTTTTAAGAAATTAAAAGGACTCATAGTCTTTAAAGTTAGATGAGTAACCGATGTATCACGTTTGTCTTCCGTTGAACCTTTGCTTCAATATGAACGACATTGAAAGTCTTGAAAATGGCTTTTAATTCTTGTTTTATTTACCAATTCCACAGGCATCGGGCTATATAAAAGACCGTAAGTATTGTAACATCGGAAATCTTTTTTGAATGGTGCTAGAAAGGTCACCAATGGAGACACTGGTCACGGACACGGACGGCAGCCAGATGGTTGGTGGAAAGCGGGTCTTAGGTTTAAATTAAAAAGTTACCAAAGATAACATAGAAAAAGGGCGCCACTTAACTGTTTGGGGTTCAAGGGGAAATTTAAAAAACCTTAGAAACAAAAAGAGATAAGCAAAGATATTTAGGTTCTAAGACCAAATCCAAGAAACTATATCAACATTTAATTATTAAATAAATTTGGTCAACACACTACATAAACAAATAATAAATATATTAGGTGGACTCCGTCCATCTACCTGACCTACCTACCTACGAAACCTAGTCATCGTGATCTTTCTCTCGACCGAAGGTATAATAACAATTTAAGGTCATTAGAAAATATTCAGAGGTATTATTTCATCGGGAAAATTATTAGGAGTCGGAAAATAAAATTCGTTAATAAAACAGGACAATCTATTCAACACCGGCAATTATTAAATGATGCTATACATATGAAAATAAAAAAAAAATGAACTGATTAAAGAAATCTCTCTTCACTGTGTATGGGCTTATCTCGAGATAACGGGTACAGCAAATTTAATTAAATTTAAATTCAAAAGAATACAAAAAGATTACCAGAATTCTGTATTATAAAAATGAAACCAACCCGCACTTGGTTGAAAGTTTGCTGTCTGTCTCGCACTTTTTTTAGTTTAATTAATAACTGTTCTTACTTAGTATTAAATGTTCATAATTATTATTTGTGAAAAGTTCTTAATAACTGATTGAAAGTTATATTATTCTCCCAGATAATTAAAGGTAATATGATTACTATAAATCTCTATAGCTTCTGCACTATTTCACTGATTCTACTATACTTTACTGGTATCAAGCACTGAAGTTAATCAAAATGAAGGTATACACACTTAAAGAAAAAATTTACAGATATCTGTAAGATAAGCAAGCGTCCGACGTATTTTGAAAATATCATGGATGGATCGCAAAACAAACGAACAAGTTCTCGAACAACTAGGAAAACAATGCGAAGTTTTAAATTCCATAAAAATCAGGAAATTGGAATACTTGGGGAACATCATGAGAGGTAAAAAATACGAACTACTAAGGAATATAATGCAGGGTGAAATCAAAGGTAGAAGAAGCGTAGAAAGACATAAAATCTCGTGGCTACGCAAGCTCCGTGAATGGTTTGGATGCAGTTCAATTGAACTATTCAGGCGCGTAACCAATAACATTATAATTGCCAGAATGATTTCCAATCTCCGATAGGAGTGGAACTTAAAGAAGAAGAAGAAGCAAGCGTCTTTACTCAAAGACTGCCCTAACCAGAGTGATTTTCTTTCTCTCAAAATTTTACAAACTTCCAAAAAAAAAGGTGGGATATCCCTCCCCCCCTCTTCAAAATAACAGTCCAGGCTATTTCCATTTTTAACGAACATAGAAAGGTGTAAGTAACGAGACTCTTATAGTTGGAACCGTGAATATGTAAATCAAAGACAGTCATGCGATTTGCCAAATAACCTGAAGGCACTCTTCAACAAAAGTTTAACAAAATTTAAGTTAATTAACTGTTACAAATGTTAAATTGTTCACAAATTGTAATTAATTGTTACAATGATTGATTGTTACAAAAGTTAAATTTAATAATATTACAAATGTTACAGGAATGTCGCTAATAACCTTTGGGTGGATGCGACTTTGACTCTTTAAATAATAATAAAAAAAAAAATAAACGCTGCAAAAATACGGGCCCACACCGAGAGAAAAAAAGATTGCTAGAAACAGCAGAGATAGAGACCCTTACAAAAGTGGACGGAAAGCCATTAGGAAGACAATTGGTGAGAAGTCCACAAAAACGATGGGATGACAACTTACTGAAATACATTGTAAAGCTAACAGTTATGTATACATAAATAGAAGAAGAAATAAAGAACTTACATTTTTAATGGGAGTGTTTTGTAAATAAATAAATACTAAATAACGGCGACAAATGCTTGATAAAGAGATCTGTATTCTGAGAACGTGATCTGTGATCATAAAACGTTTCGTAAATATATACCTTATACAAAGAATTTTAATAATTGTTTTAATATATGGTATACAGTCAACAGGAACGTAGATTTCTTGTAGAAGAGAGATCTGTATTATGTCTAGAAACACAGTATAATAGAGCACATTAACAAACCCAAGTTATTATTTAATTATAACAATCTAAAAACTCAGTCGTATTCATGGTGCGTGATATATGCCGCACGAATATTCATGTTTTCCGTGCTGGTAAAAAACTATAACAGAAATTTTGACAAACTCCTGATTGCCTAACAGTTTTTCAACCAATTTCAAGTTAAAAGCACAAACCGATCATTCATCATCCCGATTATGTTATTCCTTCGGCACGCAATCCAACTATACAAAATCTAAATCCAGAATTCATTAATTTTCTTTTGATCCGAAACTTAAATAGATAGTCACACTTCTTTCAAAGATTTATAAATTATATCACGTAGTCGCTTTATAAAATGGTTTCTGTTCGAAAATAGTATCATAAAAGACGGCCTGGACTATCCAGACAACACCGTTACTCGCAGTAGGTTGGGGTTCAATAAAAACTCATTAAGATTTAATTAGCGTCTAAGGGTTAGCGATAAAATTTAGACTTTTCGTTAGATTATTAATTATTTTTAAGTTATACCGCGGGATAGAAGCGCCTATGGACTAACCTTGTTAAATATCGGAGATTAAAGACACGAAATATAATCTAAAAAGTTTAAACTTTTGTAGACCAATGGTACTTAAAGTGACAATTTTAAAAAAATTGATCGTTTTTTATGTTTAAATTCAATAATACAAAATAATCTGTTGGTACTCTTGCGTAACATTTAGACTGTCCCATAATTTTAAATTTTATTTTGGTAGTACTGTCAATGTAAGCATTGTCCAAATCTAACTATAGGTTATCTTTCAAAATTAAGAAAATTGCCGTAAGTGTAATATTATAAAATACCAATCGAAATTACAAATAAAATTGGCGGCGACACGTTGCACAGCACTGGTTGAAATTAAGACCCTACAGAAACGGTTAATACAAAAATAAAGCAAAGGTATTTAAGACAATTATAATATATCTTACCCAATTAAAGGCCTTAGAGCATATCGAAGAGGTTATTCTTATAAATGGTGAGCGCCTGAATAACATCAGATAAGTAGATGATACCATCCTCTTAGCAGACAGTTTAGAAGGTCTACAGGCGCTAGTAACGCTATTGTGGAGAATCAGTCAAGAATATGGGCTTAATTTTAACATAAAAAAAAACAATGTACATGATCATCAGTAAGAAGCATATTCAATTACTGGTAGATCAGCAACAAATACTCCAAGTGCCCCGTTACTACTATTTAGGATCCACCACAAACGACCAATGGGACCACTCAGTTGAGATAAAACAAATAATTAAAAAAGCCAGGTTAGCGTTTGTCAGAATTAGCAAGATATTTAGGAGCTACAACCTACCCTTAAAAACGAAAATATATTTAAAATCCACAAGGAAAACAATTCCTGTAGCTGGCTGTATACTACGTATCACAAAAAAAGAGCTCTAGAGTTATTAGAGCTCTATCTGTAACCCAAGTAAATATTTTGAGCAATATTTTTGGAAATAAAACAGATAAAAAATCTCATGAAATAATGTTCAATGTTCATCTTACAGTTAATGTTTATTAAATAAAGCTACGCCAACTGTAACGGCGTCCCGTGAAATAATATTTTCCTGTAAAACGTTTTTTGACCTGTTTCGTGCTAGATCGGTTCGACAAAGTAAGTAAGACGAAGTGAGTTCAGTCTTCAGTCCCACTGTGATAGCCGTAGAGATAAGATCGTTATTGTAATAATTAATCGGTACGTAATGAGTTTGCCAGTAAAAGACACTAGGGGCACTACTAATTGTCCTTTATTTGGTGCACCTGCGAATATACCTTCTAATTTTTTGCCAACTATAGAAGATGTTATGAAGCGATATCTACGTATTAGAAATGAACTTAAATGTATGGATTCCGGCAAAGATCCTAGTGTTCTAGTTATTTCTCAATTACTTACCAGTGAAATCGAAGCCATCTGGGAAAAAGCCTCAGTTCCCATTATATCAAGCAATCGTATTATTCAATTAATTCGTGATATCCTGAGTAAGTACCAAACTCTCATCAAATATCCAAAACAAAGACGTAATGAGACATAATTTAAAAGTAAAAAAGTTCAGGCAGAAAGGATAAAACTCCGTGCCAAGAAAAGGTTGGAGATAAACTTCATCGCAAGATTAAAACCGAAGAACACATTTTGTTACTTAAAGAACCAGGTTCTAAATATCTAAATCACATTACTCCAACGTTAGGTACAGGAAGACATATTGCTAAATCTATTTCAAATTTTTTTTAAGAATCCAGTATTGGCACAGGTAATCTTTTAGTAGTAGGCTGCGACGGTAGAGCAGTCAACACTGGGAGGAAGAATGGGGTTTTATGGTTTTTAGAGACAGAACTGAAACGTCCTCTGCAGTGGTCAATTTGTCTGTTACACATGAATGAATTGCCCCTCCGGCATATCTGTCAATCTCTCGATCGAGAAACTTTGGACCTCGTGAATACTCTGGCAGCATATGTAAACTATTGGAGTCTTGCGAAAATTTGCCAGTAATCCATTTTGTTCCTATTCATACCACTCTACCACAATTAGATGCTGCAGTTATAAGGGACCTTAGCAGTGATCAAGTACTTATACGAAATTTGTCATTCGGTTTCTATTGGAAAGTGCTCGATAGATTTAGCAACTCGTAATCCGGGTGAATTATCACATGCACGATCAGTTACAAAGGCAAATCGTATATTGCGTGTTTACGTTGGAACTGAAAATATGTCGTTGGTTTTAAGATCTTTGGCTGAATTTATGGTAAAAGTTTATGCGCCAGTGTGGTTTAATATTAAAACAAAGCCATCCTGTAGTGAAGGAGCAAGACACGTCTTTAAAATGGTTCAATTATCAAGCTACCTGAGCAACGAGTTAAAAGCCGTCATTGGTCATGTTCGAACATTCGAAAAAATACGAAGAAATTCGTATTTTTGTCATACGGAGAACCTTCTCCTAGCAATGCTTTTTGATGATCATTCTGCGCTAAGACAACTTGCTTTACGCAGAATGTTGAAGACGCGCACAAAAATACCTACTTTGGACACGAATGTAAGAGAATTTCTAAGTCCTGATTTAAATTTCAATGCTTGTGAATAATATGAACTTATTGATTGGCAAAATTTCTCTGTTACAATTACTTCCCTTTTATGTGCTACAACTGATGAGGATATTAGAAAATGTATTAATTGTGATGAAATTTTTCGTCATTTTCTTGTCATGCTGAAGCAGGAGAAAGATGTGTGAAGGTTGCATCAGAAGCTTTGAATTCTGTCCTCGGCTATGACTTCATTCAAGAGCCATATTACCTCGATTTAACACTAAGGCGCAATACAGTGCATAAATTTTTTAGGAATTTAAAGACAAGTAGCAGTTTAATTTCCATTTAATAGTCTAGGATAAAATATTTGGTTGAACTTTTTTTTTTTAAAGAGAACCTGTTTATTTGGTAAATGGTTTGTTTTCTATCTTAGAGATTTTTATTGTTTTCTATATTAAAAGTTGTTATAAAATAAGGGATTTGTATTTTCTTGTCTTTTTAAATGTAGAAGACTTTTTGAAACTATAAAAGTTGGTAAAAAGCCTAATAGTCATTAATATATTTAGCTTCCGCGCTATTACACTAAAAAAAAATTTTATAATTTTTTTGTTTTACCTTGTACAACCCTAAAGATGAAATAGTAGAAAAAAGTAAAAAAAACATAGTACTCCTCTATGCAGTAAGCAACTTTTCCGCGCTATTACATTTCGAATAAAAAATAAATTCTTCATGCTTCACTCCACCCTGATGTTCACCCCTTTGGGTGTAAAAATTCATTGGAGCTAGATGTATTAACTCGAATAAAAACAGGAGTCACCTCCGCGCTCCAATGCTCCAGATTATCCCTTTCCGATCTTAGGCACTCTTATGTGCAATAGGGGCACACATATAAGCCAACTGCTCCTCATGAGGAAGTCCTGGGTAATAGAACTCCAACATGGTTTCTTAACCGAATTAAAATCAGGACAGCGCATTGTCGCTATAATCCTGTTATTATAAAGTGGCTTATCCGCGAACTAAAATTGCTTACTTTTGCCTTAAGTCTCCGCTCCGAGCTAGACTCAGCTCGGAGACTTAGTGCTCAAGAGGTTGGACCATACGTGCCCGGGTTTTTTGAGGATTTTGTTAATTTTTTTTTGTTGGCTTGTGCTGGTTTTTGTTAGTATTTTTTAATTTTTTTTGGTGGCCTAGGTGGTTAATAATCTGATAATATGAAGTTTGTCCACTCAAAAGTAACTGAGCCCACGCTGTACGTTCCAATTGTTTACGAGTTTTTTCGAGTAACGAACTATCTTCTTTGTGTGCTGTTATGTTGTTTTTTGTATAATTTCTCTTTGGTGTTTTTATTATTTTCTCTCTAGTATATGTTTGATTTTATTTGACTATTTGTTGTTTCGGGCTTTTGTGCTTTTATCTATGAAAAACGTAATACCTCATTATCTGTCGCATTATGTGACTTGCATTATTCTCTATATCTGCGAACTTTGTCATTGCTTTATTTTTCATAATCTCAGTCACTCTGATTCGTTGTAAATCTCCAAAGAGGAATCTTTCTGCAACGTATTTTGGTACATTGGCTACTTTTCTTAGGCTGCTGTTGTGTGCCGCTTGTATTTTCTTTTTGGATAATGTTTGCATATGTATCCCCATACGAGAAATGCATATGTCAGTATAGGAACAATTATACTATTTAATATTCTTATCTTCCTTTTTATTCTTAGCTTGCTTTTTTCTTCTGCTAGGCCTGTTATTGACGTTTTGGCCTTTGCCCATAATTACCAGAGATATTTTTTTTTGCTTTCCCACTCGATGGGGTTGTTTTACACAGTCACTAGTTCTTCTGGTTGCTGGTGCCTCTTTTTGAAAAGTACAGCCTATGTCTTTTCAGAATTTAAAGCTATTTTCCATTTTACACTCCATTCTTTTATATCATCAAATGCTGTTTGTAGGTTGTTTACCACTATGTCTAGGTCTCTATGTTTGGCCGCTATCGCTGTATCATCGGAATATAGACTTCGTAATGTACCTGGTGTTCTAAACATGTCTGCTGTGTATATTGTGTACAATAGAGGTGAACCGCTCCCTGTGGTACTCCAGCCTCCGGGTTTCCGAGATCGGACAGGACTTGTCCTATTCGAACTCTGAAACTACGATTGCTTAAGTACGATGAGATTAGTCTTGTCATTGCTCGACTCTAACCATATCTTCTCATTTTATAAATCAGTCCTTTACGTCAGACTTTGTCGAAAGCTTTGCTTACATTAATTTGCTTACAAAGCTTTGCAGACAGAAGGCAGCTCCTGTGTATTGTTTGTCGTTAAATCCAGCTGCTATATACTCTGTTAATCTGAGTACTTGTAGCTCACTGGAGTCCTATAATTTAAAGCCGAATTGTGCTTCGGGTATAATATCTAACCTATCTGTTTCAGCTTGGAGTCTGCTGAGTATTACTCTTTCTACAATCTTGCTAGTTGCAGGTAGTAAGCCTATTGGCCTGTAATTGTGCGAGAAGCTGCTGTCTTTTTCTGTCTTTGGTGACATTATAACATGCTTATAACTCATAAATATAATCTAGGAATTAATAGAGTGCATCATGCAGGCAGTTTGAGCAAGCAAATAGTTGTTCCATATTATGTATTCCTTTGTAGTTATACTTGTCATTTCTGTTCAGTAAGGTACAGTTGTCAAGGTTTTAACTTTAGCCAGTTCTTTAGTAGTGCAACATACGCCGTGACAACTAGTCGCTTGAAATATAGTTTTGTAGATTTTCTTTTAGTAAATAACAGGCTGGTGATTTTTTTAGCAAGGCGCTAAGTAAGCATTTTTTGACTTGCGTCTGCCAGGATACGTTTTATGACCAAAAAAAAAGTGTAAGCTGTCAAATATTTGCTTAAATCATTCGGTGAGTTTGTGGACCGTTCTATAGAAGTTATGATCCGAGAGATCTGAAGCTTTATAAAGTTTATCTCTTTCAAAACCGCAAAACTCTTTCATACCACACATGCGTATTTCGTCGCTATAAAGAATAGCGCATTCGCTGTTGATTTAACAGTATTTAATTATTTTACCTCAATAAACTTAAATATTTGTCTCCTGATTAAAATAATTGATAAGCTTATTGAAAAACATTTTGATTTTTGTCGAATCAAAAGATATCGAATTTTTACTATCGAGTTAATACAAAGTTTAAATAATTAATTACATTTTTAGTGTTCATGTATTTAAAATTTTTTATAAATTAATAAAGTTCACTGACGACCTTGGTTAATAAAAATAATCTTCTTTTTTTGAAACTAACAAATAGTATTTTAAAAGTTTTTTTCTTCTTGACAAAAACATGGCTGCTAGAAAATGAAATACTATTTCCATCACAAAGTGTGCTCAACTCGGTTCACTGAAACCGAGTAATACATATTTAATTAAATCAATAGCTCTGCCTTCAGCTGCTTTTGTTTTAGTATAATGTTAAAATATTTAGAGAACAACTATATCATGCTTTTAAACAGCTGTTACTTTTTATTGAGTGTCATGAATAACATGGTATTATGAGGCATTAAATGTGTTCGCAAAATGTGCATTATTTGGTTCTTAAATTATTAATAATACACACATAAGCGAAACTTAAGAAATTTATTAACAATAAATGCATGAAAAGATTATAAGAAAATAAGATTCAATATTCAAATATTTGGTTATTAAACGTTGGTGTAACTGATAGTAAGGAATGGGTCGCAGACTACCCTAAATTAATTTTATCGAAAGATATTGGAAATATAAATATGTTTGATTCCGAGAGGTTGAACCTGCTGTACGTGGTTGAGGAAGTTATTGTATAATATTGCTGATGTTGGTTGTATATTCCTTTTCATCTTCAACCGTAAATGTATAGCCATATGCAAAGGAATAAGCTTGCTTTAAATAAAAAATCAATTTGATCTTCCTCTAACGACGTTTCTTCAATATTTAACTTACGTTTTATTTCATTAAACTCTGGGGTGTCGGTAAGAATGCGAGACTTTCCTTTTTGCGCCCCTTAGAAATGTTCCCTTTTCGCGGCAAAGGTTTTAGAATGGGACGAGCCTCATATGGTGAAATAAAACTTTACATAACAGGAATTGGTTCTTAAAAATCCAACTTAGCTTCTGGTGTGGAAGATGACGTTAAACCAGAAGATGAAGGCTTAGGGTCTGTTTCGGAAGCATCACGATGCGGTGGATCGGGGTCAGAATAAACAGGAAGGATTAATGAAGGATTGTATATAGATGGATCCTCTCGATCTATTATGTTAGATGGCAAAAAGTCTTTTTCAGTAAAAATATCACTGTTTAAGGAGTATAGACCTGATACTTGAAAGCCCTTGGTTATATTGTTTGGACTAAATGCCTTCAAGTATGCCGTATTTGCCAACTCTGCTACGTCATATGGTAACTTGTTTCCATGCGTTACCTGGAGAACTCATTTAATTAGTCATTTTATTATTGTAGAAAGATTTAAAGGGTCCAAAAACAGATAAATTGAGAGGTTGCAATTGTTGTGATGTATGGGGATGAAAAGTAACTAAAATGACTCCTGAACGCTTCGCCAAGTTAATAGTGGGTATGGAAACATGGCTTTGATGGTTATCTTACAATAAAATGACCTTATCCTGCAAAGTAGGTTTAACATGTGATACGAAATGTTCTAGGAATCTAAAAAATACATCTTCATTGGACCATCCACTCGGATTTGCAGCTCCTATTGCTCCAGGTGATGCCCCTTTCAACATGACTTTTAAAATTTACTCTCAGAAACACAAATAAAGGCAACATAATATTTTTAGCAACATTAATACCACATATGACAGTAACTAGAACACATTTTTCTCCAGATGTCATTCCTTCTATTTGCCTTTGTCCTTTTGGTGCCGAAATCTTAGTTGGTTGCTACACAGTAGTAATACCCGTCTCATCGACGTTAAAATTTTTTCATGGTTCAAAGTTTTCTTTGCTAAACGCATTTTTATATGATTGAAAGAAAATAGTAACTCGTTCTTTCTTGAATGCAGTTGTTTTGGTCACACTTGTACCCTCGGGTTTTCTAAGTAATAGAGATGCAAAACGTCTATTTCAAAAACCTCTAACCTAATTATTTTCTGCTTCTTTTGTATCGTCCCATCAAGCCGGATATATTTTTTTATTTTGCTTTTCATATTCATATTCCAGGTTCTTAACGTTTATCAAACTTAGGCCATAATGTATTTAAGCAGCTGTTTTTAAATAGTTTACCAGCTCCGTTTCTTCGGCTTCTCTACATTGACCTTTAAAGGTCCTGGTCTTCTCTTCTTTTTTTTACTTTTTGGCATAATGAGGTCCTAAAACAAAACATTGTTTGGTAAAAATACTTACTTTGGACATCAAAAATTACAAAATGGCCACAGCTTGTGTTAACACTTCACGAACATGTGCACAACTGAATACTATAGAGAGACACTGTTGACGATATGTTTTGTAAATCTAAGGTTTGTCTGATATTTTGTTTGGCGTTAATTTAGCCTGTCCCTGGGAACAGCATATTCCCCTACAATGATCTAGTGGACGTCCAAGATGTAATAATAAACAACACTGCACTTGAGATAACAGATGAGTATGTATACCTGGGACAATTAATACATAAATCTGGCTCCTTACTTCCAAAAATCAACAGAGAGTGAAACTAGCTTGGACATCTTTTTTTGGTAGAAATGCAGTTACATTCAAATCGAAGATGCCAAACCACCTGATAAAAAAAAGATAGCAGAAGGCAGTGCATACTACCAATCATGACATAGATACTCCAATAACTTGGACACTAAACAGATATTATCGAAAAGATAATATCTAAAAGATAATATAAGACAAAGAGATAATATCAAAACTTAAAGTCACTCAAAAATCAATGGAGCGATACATGGTAGGTATAACAAAGAGAGATCGAAAAAGAATAGAATGGATCAGACTGAAAACCAAGGTTATGGATGTAATCCATAGAATTAAATCTTTAAAATGGTAGTAAACGGGACATTTAGTGAGAAGAACTGACAATGAGTGGCCCACTAGAATCACTCTGTGGCATCCAAGAGGCATCAAGAGACGTCCAATTTTAAGATGGGACTATGACATAAGGAAACAAGCCGGTACAACAATGTACAGAAAAGTGAATTTTAGAAAATTATAAGCAGATATGAAGAATGAATATGTAAGTGAGGCTACACCATAATTGGTAGAATAGGATGAGAATAATGATGATGATCCAGATATTTATTATTATTCAAAAAAATTCAAAAATTTTATTAATCTTCTTCTTCTAGTTCCATGACCGTTATCGATCGTTGGATATCATGTTGGCTACCATATTCGCTATCGTGACTTTATTGACAGCAGCTCTAAATAACGATGTAGTTGATTTTCCATACCATTGCCTTAGATTTTTCAGCCATGATGTTCTTCTTCTACCAGGACCACGATTACCTTGGATCTTTCCCTGAATGATCAGATGTAAAAGATCATATTTTTCAGGGTGTCTCATAATATGACCGAAGTATTCCAGCTTGCGTTTCTTTATTATATTGACCAGTTGTGTTGTTTGGTTCAGCCGTCTAAGGACCTCCTCATTTCTAACTCTGTCGACCCAGCTTATTTTCAGTAGTCGTCTGTATACCCACATCTCAAAGGCTGTCAAGCGTTTAAGCATAGCCTCAGTTAGGGTCCACGCTTCTACTCCATACAGCAGGACAGGAAAGATGTAGCAAGATATCATACGAACTCTAAGGTCAATGCTAAGATCATGACTGCAAAGTACGTTTCTCATAAAATTTTAATAAAAAATAATAATTTAATAATACATTTTCTTTTTCTTGTGCGATTTCTTTGGTTTTCCGTTAATAATTTCCTTCCATTTTTATAAAGCTACTATACATTTATTTAAACACAATTACAGTTTGATTTTTTTTTCTTGAGCAGTATCCCAACTTTTCTTTATTTAAAATCATGTTTTCGAAATTAATACATTAACTAAAATCACAAAGTTTTTTATGTTTAGCGATAGATTTGAAAAGCAGGCAATTCCACGCGAATCAAGTCAGTTTAAAACTTTTAAACTGACATTAACTTCGTGACCTGGCTGCGAGATTTTGAACTGAAAGAGCATAATGAAAATTTGATAAAGAAAAACGAACAAAGGCTCGAGCGATTTCCAAGTTCTTTATTACGTTGAGAAGTGGACGTAAAGTGGTTTTATTGTCTGACCGTTTCACTCTCACCTGAATCTGATTTCGCGCTCACAACTTTTTAATCTGATATTTTTGCAATTTAAAAAACAATGGACCAGCTAAGTAAGTTACTTTAAAAAAACTTTTAATAAATTATTTTATATTTTTTATATACCTGAAATCTTTACAGGTTCTTCTGGGTGATGAAACACATGTACTCACACAGTTCTAAATTATTTTCATAAATTTCATTAAATAAAAGTCTCATTTCTGTGATTAATAGGTAAATTTTGTATATCATAACTACTCTTTCAGACCTGATATTTTTTAACTTAATATAAAAATTATTTTGGTGCATTTTTGCAAACATATGCGTGTAAATAATGAACGCTATTTTTTCCACTAGCATTTTTTATTCCACTATTAAAGTGCCCTAAGAAGATGTGGCAATTGCCACCAATAGGTACTAGAATTAATAATAAACAATAATATTAATGATAGCCTTTATTAAAATAAAAAAAAACAAACATTTATACCTATTTGAAATACGTACGGATGTTTTTCTCGAAATATGCGTTTGATGAATTGGCCTTTTTTGTTCATTTCCACGCCGATGTTGTAGCCAATCCATTATTTAAGGTATAAAATTTTTTTGGTAAGCTCCTGGCTATGTATAAATAGTTTTGCCTACCAATCCAATCAAAACAATCCAAAACGTTTGCTAACGGATATTCAGGGTTTTTTTGGAGAGCTACGTCGTGGATAAGTGGATGAGAAAAGGACTGGAATGGGGTAACTATAAAAAAGAATCAAAAGGGGTACTTACATGGATCTCCTGGACAAACAAAAACAAGAAGCTTCTTAAGCTATGTGAAATAGACGCCGCTTACAAGAATCTTCCTGCTGGATGAAAGCAAGGCTCTTCTTTCCTAAAAAAATACAATAGAAGGGGTTAGAAAATTTTTAAAAGGAAATAATAACTTGGGTTAAGAAGAGAAAATTAAATATTTGTTGTTATCTCTCCATAAACAGTTACAAATATAAATAGTAATAAAAAATAACAAAAACAAACTTACAATGTTACTACCGGTTTACAAGTCTAAAAGCTGGAGATACTAAAAGAACATAAAGTTGTTAATGGGCAACATTTTGTAGCAAAAATAAATTATTACAAATAAAAAATATCTTTTTAAACGAAAACTGTGCGTAGAGGTTTACCTTTTTCTTAAAGAACGAAACAAAAGAAGATTTCAATATGCTAACTATCATATGTCAATACTAAATCTTCAAAATTTGAGTATAATTAATATGACAGCTAGCTATTCCCTAACATTTATATTTTTACTTATTACACTTTCTTAACTTGTCTTGAAAGCAATTATTGATGGAAAATGTCTATTTTCACTTTAAAAATTCAACAAAAAAAATTGCCTGAATTTCATTAATTGTTATTTTTTTCCTTTAAAAGTTCTGGGGTTGGAACTGGACTCAAATTCACTGCAACACAAACAAATGCATCTCACACTCCGAAAATGGTATGGAATGACCTGGGCATAGAAACAAAATGAGGGTGGAAGCTGGGCACTAGATTATCTTGACGCAATCTTCAAAATTTGGCTTTTTAAAAACTCAAGCTCTTACTCGGAACCATGTGGGCATCCTTTAAAGCCACTTGGAACGTCGTTTTACAAATCTCTAAGATTAGATACAGCACGAAACAAAACAGTGATTACCATGGACGTATAAACACAGATGGACACAGCAATAAGATACCTTTAACACACAATGTTTTGAAGCTTCGATAGAATGTGATGTTTCCTCAATGAGCATAAGCGTGCTTGAATTTTTACTCGTGGGGATAATTATTCAGACTTTAAAAATTGGAAGTAGCAATAATGTATATAAACACGTTCAAAGAATTAAAAAAAAAAATGAGAGTTTAACTATTAACAAATCGCGTCTTTTTAGAAAAATTAAAATACAATTTTATTGGCTTTAAAATTAATACAATAAAATATAGTTGAATTCAAGTTAATCTTTTAATAGATATCAGAATAATGCTACAATA
This sequence comes from Diabrotica balteata, assembly GCA_918026665.1. Lineage (NCBI taxonomy): Eukaryota > Metazoa > Arthropoda > Insecta > Coleoptera > Chrysomelidae > Diabrotica > Diabrotica balteata. The sequence goes on along the minus strand of OU898277.1, from coordinate 9,072,055 downwards.
AAAAATCTTTATGTTTTCTCCTAATTTTGCTACCCAAATAGTTCGATCGTCAATATTATTTGGAACCCTACATAGAAAAATAAATGAGTTTTATTCATTTTACTAATTTATTTGTATTCATGAGAAATATTAAATTAAAAAAGTACTAAACAGATATTTTTTAAACTTTGATAGTATAAAAGGCAACTATCGAACACACATTAATTAATTCTTGCCCAAGTACTTTCGATCAATAGATCATCTTCAGGGCATTTCGTCAGTTGCGACCTATCCGACATGAGTAGAATGTCATACATGTAAATTGTCAAACATAACAATACAATACACAAAGACAAACAAACACTTTAAAATTTTTAAAAAGGAGAAGCTACATGTTATATAGAAGCCGGAGACATAATCCTGTCTCCGGCTTCTATATTTCTTATAGAATCTTATTTTTAATACATTAATGAACATGAATAAACTCAATGGTACGCCAGTTCCTCATCTTAAATAATGTAAACAGACAGTACTTACAAATGAAATGAGAGATCGATAAAAATATTTCGTTTTTTTTGCAAATGCCAAACTGTAGCACCATTATTATCATATTTTTATTTCAGTTTTCACAAACATCACTCAAAATACAGCCAAAATATCTAAAAACAACTTTTCCTCATCTACTGTAAAAAGTAAACAAACATGCATTTAAAGTTAGACGTAGAACCATAAGACAGAGAAATGTAAACAGCGTTGCCATTTATAAATAGTTTTCAGTGCTTCTACATATAAAATAATTGATTGATATCTATTATACGCTTTTATTAAATGATAATGCAAACTATGTCTACATTGATACTTGGATTACAATTAAATATATTAATATAACAATAAATTATTATTTTGGTTTGATAGCACTTGTAGAGTATAAAATACGTAGTAATATTTTCAGTGACTCGCGAGTAAGAAATTTTAAATAAAAAACAGTTAAAGGTGCTGAGAATGTGATCTATTCAAGTAATTTTGACTTCATAATTTTATGTAAATAACTGAGTCCATCTGTGTTTATACATCCATGGTGATTACACTTACAAAAATTAACACATTATATTCGAGTATAATTCGCTCTATTACTAAAAAATTTGCCAGTTGTTTTTGCATATTATACACAACTTCTTTTCCAACTTGACTCTGTCAAGATATATATCAAACCCAACTTAAATTTGACCTCGATTTCTCGCTAGGTATCGGCTTCCTCTGTTGCGTCTCACCACTCGTATCAGTCAGAGGGACTAACCAAACGGAATTATTTTCAAAGACGAGCTGCCTTCAACGTTAACATGGCTTGGGATTACAATTCACAGAATTTTTGCATAGCCAGGAGGTTATCAATAAAATTTTATACCTTAAATATTCGTTGGTTATAAGGAATTTATACATGCTACAATGTTCGGCATTAGCCTCAGTGAGATTAAAAAGCCGACGATAAACTAATTTTACAACAAACTTACCAATTTTTTTTTACTATTTGGCTGTTACAATTTCGATTGTAGGTGTCCTTTCTTATACCTGTAAAATAACTAGTCCGTCAGCAGCGTAATCAATCCTTTTAATTTGTTAAATTGTCTGCATTAATTATGTCTTTGAGGTACTCTAACCATAAATTAGTATTAAAACAATTGTACATGATCCCTCTCCTAACAATTGGTTTTTAACTTTAAGCATGTTGATTACTCGAATTTTTGTAAACATCTCTTTTTTGCCGAAAGTCAAACTAAACTTGAAACAGAGCCACATCGATTGAATTTCCAATAGGCTTAATAAAATTCTAAAATCACTGTACTATTACTCATTCTATATAATGAAAACTGTTTTATATAAATTTTGAATATAACATATTTAATTTACAGTAGTTTCATAATTAAATTACACAAATTTCTCACACAAACTGAATTTATTAAATAATTATTATAATGAACTTAGTATGAGCTGTTAACAATGTTAGCGGACTCTGTTCATTTTCCCATTTTTCTGGAAATTAATTAGGTATGTGCTGTTTGACAAACATAATACCCTTTAATTAAAGTTTCTGGAAACATCGATATCGTTTTCCCAGCCAAATTTAGGTCAGTAGACATTTTTTTTCGGCTGCGTCCTTTTATCTGCTTTCATTTGGCGATATTAAAATTATGGTTATGAGAGAACAAATTTACAAGGCTTTTAATATTGATGAAAAGGTCTCGCGATAATTTTTATTTGATATTTATAAGCAAAATATTTTCAAAAGGGTTTGACGTATAAAAATCAGCAACGACCTGGCTCTGATGTATGGAGTATTAGTTGAGATAGAGGCAGTAAAGCTGAGACAGGAATATCAAATAGACATATCCATAAATCAGTTAAGATACTTTACCTGGAAATCTACGGAGAGTTCACATGATCAACTGTATTAAAGAAAATCGGTTGAAACTGAAAGCCATAACAGGCAAATACAGGTTATAGACAAGGGAACTGACGATTTTTTTTGACTCGTGTTCTCAAAAGGTTCATTGTATCAAATTAAATCGTTTAACGTTAAAAAAGTTTGTGTTAAATATTATAAACTAGGTTTGTAACAGTACTGTGAGTTTAATTTTAAAAACAATTAAAATAATTTGGATGTAATAAAACGTAGTAAGTTATTTTTCCGCAAATCGCCAGGAAATTTTGACATTCCTGTCAAAATTTCTTAAAGAAAAAGTCAGGACTTCCTTACTGTAAGGAAATGATATTTCCGACAGTTGTTAGTGTTCTACATAAATGATAGAAAACACATTGCTTATAAGGAATTAATTTATATTTTGAAAACATCAAGTCATTGCTGAATACATTTTTAAGATCAATTTGTTATATTTACAGTAATTTGACAGTTAGTACAATTATTGAACATTGGAGGAACACTCTTAGAACTATGAGAAACATTTTGGACAACATGCAGGGTGGAAGTGTCATTTTGTTGAATATTTTGTACTGTGAAAATTTTATTTGCCACCTCAACCTTATTGTTAAGCGATTCTTCGATATATCCTTCAGCAACGTTTGATGACTTCCATCCGCCATGCCTCTTTAAACTAGTTATGTCGGCACCAGAGTCAACCAATATTGTTGCAGAAGACCGACGAAAGCAGTGACCAGTATATTCTGTCGGATTTACCAAGTTCAAATAAGTAGCAATTATTTTGGGCATTTTTCTAAATTGATGAATTCCTACCACTTGTCTACCACCCTTTCCGCTTTGATATTTAAAGAAAAATCGGTCACTGTTCATATTTTCTGGTCTTAACGAAATATACTTTCGATAAACATTTAAGTAGATCTGATTAATTACAAATGATCTTGGTTTGTTGGTTTTCGAATCAGGTATGCTGATTAAAAGCTTAGATTCTAAGTCTTCTCTATAGTATACAGTCATTCGGACTAACTCATCCATTCTACAGGCCCCAGAAATACCAAATATTACAGCCACCTAAAAAATAAATAAAGCTATAATCTAAATAGAAATTAAAACCTTGTAAATTACCTTAATCATTAAATTTTCTTTATCTGGAGCTTCCTGGATAAATTTTTCAATTTCTTCCTTCGTTAAAATCTTAGATTTCTTTTGCCCTATAACCTTGAGCTTGCCGTTTCAATAAAGAACGAAGTTTTGAGTATGTAGATATATCTACATTGTGTTTCAGTGCAAGGGTTGACTTCAGCATTGAATAATTGGCTAATAATGTTGAAGATTTCATCTTTAAACAAAGGTCTAGGAAGTATGCCATTACAACATTTTCTGAGAAAGAACTCGTATTTTTACTCATGCGATAATCCATAAAACGTCTGTATGCATTTTCGTACTTTTCTCTTGATTTCTTTGGCAATAATTCTAATGAAGCAGTATTCACTGCCTCAACCAGCTCTGGAGGAGTCCCAGGAATGGAAATTTCATCATCACTTATGATTTTACTTTCGAGAACACCAGCAATTAAATTTATAAGCGTCAAGTTTGACAATTCAACTTCAATACGTTTCCATAGTAACCCAAGTAATTTTATTAGGAATTTCAAAGCACCATTTATTTGGGAATAAAATTATCGCGTTTTTTTTAAATCAATCAATATCTGTCGAATTTTAAACGATTTGCGGAAAAAATAGTATGTTTACCTCGTAGGAAAAGCCACATTCCTGGACTGTGTGTTGCTAAGTCTCGGCTTGCGCCTCGACTTAGCAATCTTCACAGTCGTCCAGAAATGTTAAGCTTTTCCTACTCGGTAAACAATGTTATTGGATCGATTTGATGCCGAATTGCGTCAAAAACGCCCCGATTTGGAAAGCAAAAAGTGCTCTTTCACCAAGACAATGCACCGGATCACCGATCAGCCGTTCCAGTGGCAAAAATCACACGAAGTGGGCTGTGAATATAAATATATTCAACAGAACTATAATCAATGATTCGTGGGACAATACCCAAGAGATTAAATGTCGCATCGGAAAGGCAAAAAGTGCATTCTTGACTATAAGTCCTGTGTCCAAGAGCCCTAGCGTCACCCTAGAAACAAAAATAAGGCTCCCTAAATGTTATGTTTACTTAGTGCTTCTGTACAGAGTAGAAACGTGAACATTAAAGGCGGAAACTCTATCAAAACTTCAGGCTTTTGAGCTATGGTCACATAGAAGGATCTTAAAGACACCATGGACAGACAAAGCCACCAATGAATAAGTATTGCTAAGAATGAACACAACTGCGGAGTTGGTCAAAATCATGAAGGGCCGTAAGCTGTAGTACTTAGGGCATATAATGAGAAATTAAGGCAGATACGAGCTACTTTAATGAATTTTACAAAGTAAAATTGAAGGAAAAAGGGCCCTAGGACGAAGAAGAATATCCTGGCTTGCTAACCTGAGAGCATGGTATAGAAAGACACAGCTATTTCGTCATAGCAACCAACGTCATGAACGACTAGAGTTTTACCCTAGGAGATCGTTGTGGAACATATTTTTTAACCTTGTGAGGTTATGTAAGCTACTAACCACCTAGATTGGTCCATTTTGAAATCCACGATTGACATAGTATCGCGAGGAGGTCAACCTTTGCTAAAGTATCTCCTTTTCACCACCACAAAGACAAGTATGGAGATACCTTACCTGGCTAGCTCTTCTCAAAGGTAGTTTGGCTAATCCTAAGACAAACAATGATAACAATAATGACCATAACGAAGATTAAAGCATAAAAAAAATTAAACAAACATATTATATTTAATAAAATTGGCAGACTTGTTTCTATGTTACAGCTAGTCCTGTACAAAATAGTTGAAGGCGTAGAAAATGACTGTAGGTCCAAACAAAAACTAAATGGCTCAAGGTCTACAGGTACAAAGTGGCTAATGGTTTTAACATCAAAGAAAACTGTTTTTATGACGATTTTATGATGATTTTTATTGAAGTTAATGTTTTTACAGTCTATTGGACGTAGATGGCCTCGTGATGGATTACTATTGGTGGTAGAAAAGGGCCTGTTCTTAAAATATTTAATTATTAGTATTTTCAAGTAGTAGGGATATTGTTAAGAAAATTAATACAAATATGGATACACAAATATCGTGATATAAGGGGTATCGAACAGTTAGCAGACATAACAGAAATTAAAAGATAGAAGTTGAGCGCCAATTATTTTGATTTTCACGATAAAAGCAAAACAATATTCTAAAACAAAGGATCCTTTTACTAATATAACATATTTAAAAAGAGAACAAAAAATAATTGATAAAATATTAAGAAGATATACATAAAAGTAGCCCTACTGTCAAACGAACGAAGAGATCACTGCTAGGGTCTAAATACTGAATGGTATGCAACGAAAAGTTGTGATCCGTCGATAGGAGGGTTCCCCCAAGCTAGACGTGCGCTTACAGAATGTGTCGTACTTTGGACCTAAGGTAGACGAGTAGGCTCCTCGGTGGATAACTGTTCAATGTGCGAGGTCAGGACCTTTTTTCTACCTGGGTTTTTTGGTTCGCTCATAAAGGGATAACGAGCAGGTGTTCATGTACCTACATAGGTATGACGGGGAGAAAGAGTGGAGTCTCGTGCTGCGTTTATCGTGCCACTCTCATTTAAGAAAATTTACTCGTCAGGTTATTGGTTCTTTCATTAAAGGGACAAGATACCTCCTACAACGTTAGACAAAACAGGTTAGGTGCCTTGTTCTACCCAAATCATGGTTTGTCGGATTGTCTACGTTCGGGAGTCCCCGGACTAAACGACTGACGGTGCATAACAGCTTCTTGTCATCACAAAATGAATGCTTGAAAGTCTTGATACTGCCACTCAAAGTTAGCTATATTTCGTTTTTGTAAGATGAGCCCGTGTAACCTCCATACAAAAAAGGGTGTACATATATGAAATTATTAAGATAATTTCAGTGTTTGAGGACTGTATAACATAGGACTGATTCAAATAAATAAGTATAGGTAGTAATGGGTTATACAGATAATAGCTAAATCGAGTTTATAAAAAGTCTTAGGTACTAATACCTCTGTTACACACACTCGCGGTATTTGTAGGCTTTCACTTGCCATTGTTCCTTGTATGGCGGAGCTGTCTTTACCGGTTTCTAAACATGGGTTTGGCGGTACTAACACTAAAATCAAGAGATAGAGTACATTTGTGTCTGTATACGATTCTGTTATTCTGTATACGTCTGTTGCTAGTGGCGGTCAACAATAGAGAGAGAGAGGTAGTCGCTTTCTAGCGACAGTCAATAATACAGCGAAAAATGACAACGTTTTTCGAATGTGCAAAATTAAACAACCTCATGGGGACGAGAAATATTTTGTCTCTTGAAAATAGATAATAATTGTTGTGAACCCCTATTACTACCTTATTGTTTTTATTAGAAAATTCAATGATTTAATTTCGTTTAATTTGTGTCGTCGTGGTTACTAGGATTAAATATGTATAAAGAAATGCATTTGCTTCATTTCCTTAATAGTTCTTTTAGCCAATTTTTCGCGGATTTCTGGTTCTCACTTTTAATTTGCTCAGCTCTATTGGCTCTTCTGCTGTATTTTTAATATTTTTAAAATACCCAAAGGGTGATAATAATATAGTTTTTCTTTTCTGTTTGTTGTCAGCTCTTCTGATTTTCTGCTTATAGTTTTCTATACATACAGAAGTAAGAAAGTTGCACTTTCTTACTTCTACCAATATTTAACACGTACTGGCAACACTGCAAACACAATTATTACAGTTCCGTTCCTTATCAGCTTGGAACTCAACCTAAATGGATTTTGGTTTTTATTAAAGTTAAAGGAAAAGACTAATTGGCTCAATTTACTGATTATTTTATAATCACATTAGAAAATAGTTACGCTGATCTATTCAACTATGATAGAGTTACTTACAGTTTCCAGTTTCAAATTTGCCACTGAAAATTTACTTCACTCGGGGTAATTTAAGCAAACTTCCAGTTGAAATCTCAATAGGAGTTTACGTTTTATAGCCACGTTGTCAATTGGCCAAAAAATATTATAAACCGAAAAATTTCTAATAATCTAACAATCCGTTATATCTAATAATTTCTTAAGCCAAGCAATGAAAATGAATACTTTTTATATTAAATTACTCCGTCATATTGATTACATGCCGAGTCATCCATAAAATGAAAACATTGGCACCGTTTTACCGGTGAGATATGACATTGTGAGGGGAGCGTAATTCGCAGAGTGTGAAATGGATAACCGCGTGATACTCAAAAGAGAAACAAAATGAAAGCAACGATGCGAAAAAATATTTTCATTAAATTTTTTTACGTTGGCTTAAGATAAGAGAAACACAGAACGAAAGGTAAACATTTTAAAAATTTGTCCTGAGAAAACGTACGAATGTATTGAAAGGTAGGCATAGTTTAGTGTAAATATTTATTTTCTACCTGGAATTTTTTTTATTAGGTTTTTCAGATACTATACGTTAATGGACAAGTTAGTAAAAAAAGGGGATACATTTAATGAAATACATGAGCCCTAACAACTATATGTTGGAACAAGCAGCTATTTTGCGAATTTAATGTCAGTTTACCACAATTGTTTTAATTAATTTTTTTTAATTGTAAATATAAAATTAACCCAATTTTTTATGATGTATGAAATTATTTTTGCGGTTTAATTATATATATTATATTGAATACTATGTAATTAATTGTTTGATAGTCGAAAACTGCTGACAACTAAATGTTGGAACATTTTTTGCTTTTCCTTACGTTTCTTAAATTTCATCAGCCTTACACAAAGAAGGCTTTGAAATCAAACATACGAGTAGGTAGTGTCGTTGTCAACAATAATTGCCACGGCTCATGTGAGTATGAATAAAGACAACTGTCAGTTTTTTTACTAGTTATTGATCCAAAAGTTCGAGAAATTATTATTCACCAGTACCATGAAGGGAAAACAATGCGAGAAATTTCCAGTGAATTGACTGTAGCAACAACTACGGTGTTTAATATATTTAATAAATATGGTGAAACTGCCAGTATTATGTTTACAGATAAAACTCAGGCCCTCCAAAAGCTGTTTTTAAAGAAAGTGCATTTAATTCGAATATGTAAGTCGGAAAGAAGAAATACACTACGAGAAGTAACCATTAGAAAGAATAGAGAAACTGGGATGAATGTTTTCAGAGAATTCTGTTGCAAATGTATTCACAAAAGCGGTCTTAGTTTTTATAAGGTATGTCTGATAGGTTCTTCCTTTTTATACAAATTTTCTATTTTTTGATTTATTCGAGTACGCCAAAGAAAAACCATCACTGACGGAAACTCAGAAAAAAAAGGAATCCTTACATTTGGGCTAAATCAGAACTCTCGTGGACCAAACATAACTGGGACAAAGTTATCTATAGCGACGAAAGCCAATTTGATGTCTGTGGGGAATATTATCTAAAGCTTGTGATTCGGCAGAAAGTGTAATTCGAGAAGCATTCCATAAGAATTTTCTCGAAAGAACTATAAAGTTTCTACAGGGCATCATTGTGGGGTTGTATGTCGGCAAAAGAGTTGGGAACATTACATTTGATTGAGGCCATAGTAAACGCAGCTAAATATCAATATATCTTTGAATATTGGCCTGTACCAAGTGTGGCATAGTTACATCCATTCTGAGATTGTATCTTTTAGCAGGACAGAGCTTAATGCCATACGGGTAAGTCTACCAAATAACCCTCAGCGTACTTTGCCACAACTACATACTAAATTACAAGAAATATAAAATAGTTTCACCCCTGAATTCTGTGAAGGCCTAGTTGGTACAATCCCTAATAGAGTTTAGGCTGTTTTCAATCTAAGGGCGACATTACAAATTATTAATATTTATTTTAATATAATCCACAGGAAAAAATTCCTGTAGCTGGCTGTATACCACGTATCACAAAAAAGAGGTAGTCTTCGTAAATGGGTATATTTATTTAAAAAACCCTTAACAGGGCTACATCAATAAAACAAACGTTTTCGGACCACACAGTCCATCATCAGGTTTTAAAATCTAAAAAATGCCTAAAATAAGTATAAACCATTTAGTTAAAACAAACGTGATTATGAAATTTTGACTATGGTTGAAAAGCAAAAGATGGATATACTTACTAGGTCACAATGCCTGAGCCACCAAAATACTAGGGTAAAAACCCTTTAAATTACATTTAGTTATAAAAGATTATACATCGTGTTGTAAAATAACTGTGATGTTCAGTATTAAATGAAATTAATTAATAATTTAATACTGAACATCACAGTTATTTTACAACACGATGTATAATCTTTTATAACTAAATGTAATTTAAAGGGTTTTTACCCTAGTATTTGGTGGCTCAGGCATTGTGACCTAGTAAGTATAACCATCTTTTGCTTTTCAACCATAGTCAAAATTTCATAATCACGTTTGTTTTAACTAAATGGTTTTTACTTATTTTAGGCATTTTTTTTTCGATTTTAAAACCTGATGATGGACTGTGTGGTCCGAAAACGTTTGTTTTATTGATGTAGCCCTTCTAAGGGTTTTTTTTAAATAAATATACCCATTTACGAAGACTAACCTCTTTTTTTATTTTAATATGTTAAAATCCTCTTGTTCCAACATTTAGTTGTCAGCATGTTTTGGCTATCAAACAACTAATAGTAATCAACAACAATTACATAATTAAACTGAAAAAATAATTCCATATATCATCAAAAATGTTGTTACTTTCAAATTTGCAATTAAAAAAAATTAACATAAAAAAATTTTAGTAAATTGGTGCAATAATTGCTTGTTCCAACATATTATTATAGTTGTTAGTGTTCGTATTGAATATAGGACTTTGTGATAGAATCTCGGTATTAGAAGTAATTAACAATAATTTGTTTTATTTTATGCTCTTCATTTTACCGTAACTATGATTTTTGTTTATAAATTATTACTGCGAATTAGCAGTTTTTAAATAATAATTTATTTATAGTATGATATTTCACATTATACATTATATAACACTTATCTCGTTTCACGTCTGAAGTTACGGCCATCCTATTTACGTAGAAGATTGGACAGAATTATTTTTCTTTTCTCTCAGCTAGTGAAACCTTCTTTCAGTTTTTGAAGTTATACTTCTATTCGCGCGCACGACGTTGGAAATTTGTACGGGAGTGAATCTGTGAAACCATTACATATGTAAGATAATGAGTAAGAGAGAGACAGAAGATCTTTTTTCTCCCTCTTTCTCTCTCGAGAATAAAAATGTTCCTTTTGTATATATATTTAATATTATAATATATATTATATATATAATATATAAAATATATTCATATTATTATTTATGTGATATGTTTTATATTATTTATTAAACGTTTATAAGTATTTTAGGCTTTTGTATTTTAAATTAATCGCTCTATGACCGAGAATTGTCAATTTTGAAATCCATTAGTGTCATGTCTGATTGGCAAATCTTTTACGTGTTTGTACGCGTGTAGAGAAGTATAACTTTTACCGGAAGTCCCACTGGACCCACTGCCATACCCGTTTTTTTTTTATTTATACGACCAAGTTTTATTTTCAAGAATAATTTGAGACCATGACTTAATAATCTTTTAGTTTTAAACCTTCATGAAAAGATACCTGTCAAATATGTGACAAGTTGAACATTAAAATAAAGGCAGCTGATGAAAACAAATTGAACAAATGTTAAATGCTAAGAAACTAAACCAGGAACTACACCACAGAAAAGTACAGTTAGTCTGCTCAGTATCAAATGAAGATGTAAAGATTAGTAAAAGCTACAGTAATTCGTTTTGATCTTCAAAAAATAATGCTTCTTTCTAACTTACAGGAGTTGTTTACTATAAGAGGCAGCTTTCATGCTACAATCATGGTATACATAATTGTGAAAATGATCTCAGGACAATGCATGTTTGGGATGAGAGCACTGCTTCACGAGGTTCCCAGGAAATAGGATCATGTATTTTATCGTAAATACCCGTGATCATAAGGACATATTGATTGCTTGTTCCGACTCATGTGGCGACCATAACCGCAATATTATTATTGCTGCCTTATGGTTGTACATAGTGCAGTGTCATAATTTAAACCTAAAGGAAGTAGTTCATAAGTTTGCTGAACCAGGAATTTCATATCTACACAACGATAGCGATTTTGGTGATATAGAAAATAATAAATCGTTCTGAAATTCTTGTGCCTACACAAAGGCACATCATAATTTTAAACTTAAAAATTAAAAAGAAGAACTTTAAAGTATAGACATCATGGAAAAAGAGGATTTTAAGAGTATGGATACATTTAAACACAGATAAACAAAAAACATATTGTTTAAGAATAAAACAAATGAAATTTACTCAAGACCATCCAGGACTTGTGGAATTCATATACATACATAATAAAGAAACACAATTTTATTCAGTAAATCTCAATAAGAGATTTAATGGTCGACCTGTAAACCTAGCTTCTTTAAACTTAAGCATTCTTTACTCTAAAGGACGAAAGATAAGTTAAACAAACTTTAATAATATCAGAACATTTTTGCAATTCGTACCACCATGCCTTTACCAATTTTACAATAATTCTCATACTGAATTCAATAATTTCAATAACTTCAACAAAGTGACGTATTGGAGAATGACATGGAAGAAGATGATAACAATAAGAGTGAAGAGGAAAATGTGATGAACAAGCCGATCTACATATCGCTACTATTATTTTTTTATTTTATTGTTATGTATTGTAAACCTAATTACAAACAAAAAGAATGATTTATTTGTACTTCTCATTACAAAAAGAAGTAAATGCTAAAAAGTTTGCCAAAGTGAACCTTGTACGGCAAGCACTGATAAAAGAGCCTTAACAGTCGACAAAATCATGTGCTGTTACTAAAAAATTTGAAAAAATGTCCTCTTGAATAGGTCTTAGAACCTTTCATACTTTAAACAAAATTATATTATATTGAGTATATTTTATAACCCCTGTATCACTTTAAACTGTCATAAAAAAACTGTCAATTTCGGCTTTTAATTCACTCTGGCATGAGATTAATCACTACTGTCTAAGGTTTCATCATTTATGCATTTATGCTTTCTACTAGAACTTGATCTGCATCTACTGCTTTGTCATTTTAATTTTCTCTTTTAGTTTCTTTAGAACCACACATTTTTCTACTTCCATCTATTTGAACAAATTATTGATGTATTGTTTTCATTTCTTTAATTTTTAGTCAGTATTTAATGCTAGTTTCCCATTTGTGTCTTTCAGTATTGCCGGTAGTATTTTTCTATTGTCATAAGCTAATTAATTTATTTTGATTTAATTTAAATTAAGTTAATTTTTTATGTGTGTTTAAACTATTGTGTTTTTTCTGATATTCTCCTACTTCTGCGCATTGTTTTTGTTGTGATTTACCTCCTTTCTTAGGTTAATTAATTTACTTTGGGATTTGGTTCCTTAATTTACTTATATCGATTTGTACATCTGTTGTTCTTCGTTTTAATATTTTCATTTTGAGCTTTTTTGGTCACTAATGGTTTGTGATAGGTTCTGGTAACATAAAACTCCATAATAAAATTAATATCATTTTTTTGTGACATACGCCTAAAATAAATTGTTGTGGTGAAATGACACGCCTGTATTCGACAGCTTTTAATCCCAGTGTCTATCGAAAAACCTTCATTTTCTTTTCCTATTAGTCCAGCTCTTGTTACCGCAAAACGATCCATCAATTTTGTTGAACGTAAAACAGACAGTGGTCTTAAATGATATCACGGAAAAGTGATATATTTTTATGACCGCCACTCAATAAGAAAAAGGATAAAAGGATGGGAGGAGGTAAGTAATATGAGATTTTTCGTTTATTGCGTAAGAAAAATGGTTTTCTTTTGAGGTAAAATAGTTTGGTAAAATAGATCGAAAACAATGATGATCTTAAGCGTTTTTACTGCTGATGCTTCTAATATATCGCCACATTTTGATGGTAATTTAAACTGCTCAGTATGAGTTTCGATATATTGTTAAGCATGTATAAACAAAATTATTTATTAACATAAATGAAGAACAAACAAAACTTTGTATTGTTGTAATGTGTGTTCAGTACTATTGGGGATTGAATTTCTGGGATAAATTTTGAGAAGGTTTTTCTTAAGGTCTATTATTTCCTTTAAAGTGAAAAATTCTATATTAGAGATATTTAGTTCAGATAAAGTAATGGTTTTAATAAGTTTTTTATTAGAAATTTGTTTATATTTTGGAGATTTATTATCTCATTGTGTAGAATTGTATAGCTGTCAAAATCAGCTGATAATTTGTTAAGTGCAGATATGAAAATTAAATTATCAGACTTTAGTTGTTCTAAAAGTTTATCGAATCTCGTGTTAAAAGAGTTTCCATAAGATAATTGGTTATTAAATTTTTTAATAATTTCATTTTGTTTATTGTCAATAGAGATTTTGTGTGATTTTAATAAGTCTAAGTTAGAGTCGTCAAGATTTCCAGTCACGTATTTGATAGCTAATATGATTATCCTGGAGCTTTCTTACGATTTATATTTTGTTTTATCTTTGTTGATACTTTTCTAAATTATGTCAATATTATTCTTTCTTCAATTTGGAATGGTTCTTTCCATCTCAGTTCTTTACCATCATTGTCTTTGGGTTTGAATGCGCTTTTTAAATGATCTGCAAATCGTTCTGCTTTCTGTTCGTTACTTCTACCACAGTTGCCGTTTTCCAACTTTATAGGAGGAGAATGAATAATAATTGGTCTCTTCATTCTTTCTGTGGCGTTCCTTAACCAATATTCTGTGTTCTGGTTAGCTGTTAAGTTACTTAAAAAGGTTCAACAAATTGTTGAATTTTTTTATATTCTGTATCTTCTTTTTTAGTTTTTGTGTAGCAATATTTAGACTTGTTTTGTCTCGTGGAGCTCTGTATTGCTGCATTTTTTTCTTAACTTTTTTTTATATATTACAACAGCTTTTCAAAGCTTAGTTTCTTAAGCTAAGTTAGTTTCCAAGAAACATTTTAACACGTACTATCTAGGAAAACGAAACATTTGTGGACGCTTATACAGCAAACTTTTATTTTTTAATGCAGAATCACTCTGTGGAGTTTGTTGCATTTATTTGAAACTCTATAGCTTTATAACTAAAACAATTAATTTCTTAGACCATTATCAATTACAAACAATGACTATTACGGATTTTGTCACAAGGAGCTAGTAGAGAAAACAAGGCTATCTTCAAGAAGAGATTGAATCGGGCACAAGACATTATTTTTCAATAAATTTTAGACTTTTTTTAATATAGTAGATATTTTGTATTCCCCCTAATTTTAATTAGAATCTCTTTATCATCTCATGCTTGCAGGAAATGTTGTTTAGCATATATATTAAGAAATTATATAGATAATATAAACCCTCGTCTCACTGAGTAAACTTTGATATAATCTTGGATTACAAACGTGACGTTTGTCTTAATAGAACTTATGTAATAAAGCTCTTCTCTGAACCGCTTGTATAACATGATATATTTGGCATGGAACAATAACTTTTTTGTGTACCGCATAGCGTGTAGTATTTTCCCGAACGAAACTGAGCGTATCCAGAAAGCTTTTTATTAACAAAAGCCAGTGGATAATACGTTCGAGATAAATTAATTTAATTTCCTCCCAATTTGTGGGGTAGTTCAGGGTGGCTTGCGGTAGGTTGCGACGCTAATTCTGATGGATTACCCGGTGGATTTGTACGAGATTCGAGAGACGAAATAATCTAATAGTGAATGACCCACTGAACTTTGACCACAATGGAATATAATTAGGAAGCAAGCGGTGCGTTTTATTACTAGAAGAGTTTTATTTTGCGGCGGTAGGTGTTGCTTCTTAGTCAACATTACAATTTTTGGTATTGCTAATCTTAACACGTTTACTGCTTTTAGAGCACACATAGTAATTGTTTCCGCTATCAATTCAAGTTCAATATTAAAAAAAATATATATATTTGAAATTTTTTTTCTTGCTTACCACTTAAAATGTACTTAAAACAGTTCATATAACACTTTTGGGCAATAAAAAAGTATAACATTTATATATAAAGAAAATTATTATGGATTCATTTGTACCCAAAAGTACTAGCGCAAATAAATCATAAGAGCAATTTCTTTCCTTTTAAAGGCAACAATGGACATTGCTCTTCTGGCATTTCATCTTGATTTTCCTGTACAACTAGGGTTTTTACATTTTAAAAGTATAAAGTATAAAGATAACTGTGGGTGCTCTGGAAAATGTCCAATATTATTAAATTGTAGGTACCTCAGTTAAAGGTCTAATACTTATGCTTTGGTGTTCTTTATTTATTTATTTATTCATTTAACCTTCTTTTAAACACAAAATGATTGTTATTACATTGAAAGAGTGCTTACTATTGCTAAAAACTAATAACTATATTGAAAACTAAATATACTAGACAGAATAAAACATGTAAAAAAATACTATACATCTAAATTAAATTTTAAGACAACAACTTTTCCTTGAGAAAACAACTTTTGCAGACTGGAAATTTGTTTCAAAAGCACCTTGTATTTGTTTCACAAAACAATTTATAAAGGTTATATCACAGTTAATTATCACATGATTACATTTTTCCAACATCTTATTTATGGGTGAACAATCTGTCTTATTAGTTGATAACAGTTGTTTTTATTAATTCTTAGATGTATTTTTGGAACAGTAAATTATTTATAAAAAAAGCAATCTTTATATTTAATGTGATTTACAACATAGTAAACAAAAAGGGCTGAATAAAAAATTTTTCTATTCTCCAGCTACTGAACTTTAAAACAAGCTAACATAGTATTATAGGAAATCATGTATAAATAGATATCAAACTTTTAGACATAAAGAAACCTCAAGAATCGTTTTTAAACCTTTTCAATCAGATCAACATTGAATTCGGCTTGTGGTACCCATATAATAGAGGCATAATGCAAGTGAGGTCTGAGATTTTAGAGGTTTAAATCTTTTAAAAAAAATTTGAATTACGAATTATGAAGCCAACAGTTTTGAATGCTTTTAAAATGATGATCTTATAATGTTCATTAAATCGTAAATTTTACTACATTTCCTAAGGGTCCGTGTGACTTTGTGGCACCCTCCTCTTTTGAAAAGAATCTAACACTAATATACTGCTTGGCCACACTTCTTGATTTCATGCTCTGCTTAGGTCTTATCGGCGGATTTTAACCTTTATTAATGAGTATAGACTTGGATGTCTAGACTCATGATCTTCACAGCTTACATCAGAAAAATTGGGTTGTAGATATGCCTTATGCTAGTCAGGCTTTGTCCCTGGTTGCATCCTCGTAACATGGAGTGATACATATTTTGGTACCGTTTTAATTTTTGAGTTCTCTTGATTCCTCCCTACAACAAACCGTCCATTTGACCGCTTTCTAACCTGTTGCCATTTCATATTGCTTTCGACCTGAACCTCTTCATTTAGCTGTTAAGTTTCATGTATTTTGCATATAGTTTGGGCCGCACTACAGCCGCGCTTACTTGCTGAGGTAAAATGAATTTATCGGAGGTTGAAACTTGTTTTTAAGTTCCGAGAGTGACATTTTTTGACGTACTTTGTTGGGGTGCTTGTTGTTCGGATGATTTGCTAAGGGATTTGTTTTGTTTTTGTTGTGTCATGCTAGTATATGTTCAAGTTGCTGTCAAAGCTAAAACAGCTCCATTTTTTTCAGTTTTTCATAATCTTAGTGTCATTCAGACAGCATTTCACTAAGTTATTTTTTCTTACTGCCACTAGCCCAGCTACTCGAAGGGTACATGAGTTATGAAACACATTTTCATAATTTATGCACCTAACCATACTACTAACTACAGGTTTTTGGCAATATTTGCAGATTTTAGAGAATCTTTTACTTAGAGATGGTTTAGAAAACCTATTGATCCTCGCAGTACCAGCAACAGGTATTGGTTTTTGGTTGAGAATTTGTAAAATAGTTGCTACAGTCCGCTGCCTTCAACCATTGCCAAATGCCGCCCGTGCTACTGGCACGGGCGGCATTTGGCAATGCATGTTGAATAACTTCAAGTACTTTGATCATTGCAATACGATAGCTGTATCTAGTCAATCTAGATCTAGATCAAGTACTTTGATCATTGCAATACGATTATCTTCAAGTAACTCAGCCTGCGCTTGTATTTTTTTGAGGGATGATGTTCACTGCTCTGCATTTCTAATACTGGCTAACAATTTGTGAAACTGCTACGAAATAATCAAAAGGTACTAACGATCAGATACTTCTAATCCCATTATGTGAAATATCTTTCGATGGGATAAAATAATCCGTAGGTCATTTAGGTATTAAAAAGCTCAAAATTTTACATAATTATTAAAAGGTATTTTGCATTTTCTGAGAAAATTCGCCATAACAATGTATATTTTTTTAAACCGAACAAATACTTTTGCAATAAATCGTGATAAACCATTTTATACCCTTAAAAATTCATAACCTTCATTCACTTTCGGACCTCAGATCCCCATAATTAATTTTTCATTTACTTTTTGCTATATTTTCTTCCGTAGACGTAGAAGCTGAAAAGAGAGGCCTTAAGAATAATAATTGCTGCAAGACCAAAACTATAACAAATACAGATGAAGGCATCACAATGAGAATCGGACAAGATGAAATAGAACAAGTTAAGGATTATATATATATATATATATATATATTATATATATATATATATATATATATATATATATATATATATATCTTGGTCAAACTATAAAACTTAACAAAGAAAACTAAACAGCAGAGATCAAGAGACGAGTTAGACTGGCACGGGCGGCATTTGGCAAACTAAGCTACATTCTTAAAAACAAAAAAAATCCACAGCATCTATAGACCAAAGTATATAATCAATGCGTACTCCCTGTTCTTACTTATGATTCCCAAACGTGGACATCTACAAAACCAAACATGGACAAAATCATAAAAACCCAAAGAGCAATGGAAAGACAAATGTTGCACATAAGACTAATGGATAAGAAGAGAAACGAGTGGATAAGAGAGCAAACAAAAGTGAGGGATGTTAGACAAGAATTAAAATGGACATTTGCCGGACACAAGATAAGACAAAAAAAAAGACCGATGGAACAAAATTCTTATGAGTTGGAGACCGTGGGAATATAAACTAAGCAGAGGAAGGCTCCAAATGAGATGGCAGAGGATATTAAGAAGCACGTGGGCTCTAGATGGATGACTGTAGCGACAAACAGAGAAGAATGGAAAAGGATTGGGGAGGCCTATGTCCAAAGATGGACCGAAGAAGGCTAATTAGATAGATAGAGATAGATATTTAATTAAAAATCCTTTGTAATAGGTATATATTTAAGGCCCAAACGAGCTGAGTTAAAAAGATATAACGTTTTCGGAAACCATGTTCCATCATCAGTGTCTAGGAGTACATTAATGTAGCCACCAAGATTAAATATATGGGTAAAAACCCGTTAACAGATGTTTAATTACATTAAGTTTTAAAAATACGCTATAATAATTTAAGATTATAGAGTTACCGATGGATTAGGTAACATGGCGACATATGACTCCACGTTGAAGTTGCTAGTCCTGAGACGGTATGTCTTCGAGGACTGTATGAGTGCAACTGAGAGATAGATACTTTCTTCCCTATTCAGTGGCTTTCATCCTTTTATTATTTTTTTTTCTTTTTAGCTACTTCAAAGCCTACATCGAAATAAAATCAATTATTAATTTTTGAATTAAAGACTAAAATCGGCAACTTCCTTCACTTAAACAGTAAATGTTTTTTAAAGTCACTGGATATTATCAAACATAGATGTCTACGTATTTCTTTAGGTGCTCACTATAAAATTCCCATTCAAAGTCTTTATTGGGAAAGTGAAGAACTTCCTCTTTCTTTCGGAAAACAGTATCTAAGCCTAACATATGCAGCGGCAGTGTCATCAAACCGATTGATCATCCTTTTTACTTTCGTATACAATCATACTTATCCAAATTAAATTTTCAATTTCCAAAAACCTATGATACCTCATCAATCCAAAACCCTGCACTATGGACAATATCTATTTCTGCTATTGACATCAGTCTAATAAACCTAAGAAAATCAGAGATATCATCAACCGTCATTAAACAAAAGTTTCATACACTATTGAACAGATATGGCAATACCTACAACGTATACACCGATGCGTCAAAAAATGAAGACAGAGTTGGAGCAGCAATTTATTTGGAAGACACCTCAGTTAGTTTCAAATTGCCATCAATAACAACCATCTTTTTGGCTGAATTATTCGCAATTCTAAAAGCACTATCATTAAAACAAATCAAAAACAAAGAAAGATGTATAATAATCACAGATTCTCTAAGTTCATTATCCTCACTGACTCAATTATACTGAGACAACCCCCTTCCACTTCTTATTAAAGAACAACTTAAAAACATTTCTAATTAGAACATTCAAGTGCACTTTTATGGGTGCCTTCTCATGTAGGAATTGAAGGTAACGAAACTGTAGATAAACTAGCTAAAAACGCACCAACTAACCGGATGTCCGAAGAAAGTAACATTTTGGTACAAAACGATTTAAAACCATACTTAAAACAAAAAATAATTTAAAAATGGCAACAAACTTGGAACAACACTTCATCAAGGCTATACGAAGTCAACAAACACCCACATCTTTGGAAACCAACAATAAAAGACAGAAGAAAGCAAGTGATACTTACCCGTCTCCGTATCGGCCATACACGACTTACTCATGACTATTTATTACAGCGCAAAAATAAACCAGTGTGTGAAGTGTGCAACAGTGTTCTAACGGTAAAACATTTTTTAATACAGTGTCGCAAATATAACAGTGAACGACTCAAATATAGCATACCCAACTCCCTAAGAGATGCCCTAGAAGAAAATACAGATAACCGAAGAATATTTTCCTATATTAAAGACTGTCAACTTCTTCAAAAGATCTAAAACGTATATTTTAACACACATACATATTATTATTATTATTATTATTATAATTATTGTAAACTAATGTATAATCACATATTGTATCAACTGTCAAATATATTACATAATCTAAATACGCTAATGACCCTGCGTGGTTGATGCGTTAATAAAAAAAAACAGTAAATTTTTATTTAAATAATAATAATATTTTGTCTCATACACATTAAAAAAAATACATCCAGTGAAACATATATTTGAATAACCGTTCCCTGTTTCAGGAAATACAATTCGTGACAGATGAACTCTCGGACAGGAGCATAATGTGCTTTCCGGCTGAAGTTTAACGTTATTCCTTTATTTCCTTCCTTCCCTTCTTTTCTGATGCGACAATAGGAATATTTTCTAACTGGCCATGAAAAAAATAAGATATTTCTTCGATTTACTTTTATATACAGGCATATAAAATCTGACAAAACGGATCCGTGTCAAAGCCATCCATTGTCGTTTTACGAGTTAAATCTGGGGATAGTCCAGGAAATTAGATTGTGTTGATATTTTGACGAAAGCATATCAAAATTTTATCAAGTTTTGTGTACTTATTTTATTTAAAATTTATTTAATAAGGTAAACTTGTTAATAATGAATATAATATACAAATGGGGGAAAGGGGACAACTTAAGTGTTTTCAGATATTGTTCAACTTGTTCCATGTAGCTAAGTTTGGGTCTTCCCTTTGACCTTCTACCTACTGGTGTTTGCCTTATTATATGTTTTGGTGTTTTAGTCTCCAACATCCGTTCAGCACGGCCCATCCAGTGCAGGCGTCCGATCTTTATGAATGTTATGAATTCAGGTTCATTGTATGCTGTGTATAGTTCAAAATTATATCTTCTGCGCCATATGTTATTTACTTTCACCCCCTTTTATATGTGTCTAAAGATTTTTCGTCCAAACGTACCTAATAGGTTCTCATCGCTTTTCTACAGTGTCCATGTCTCTGATTCATATACAAGGACCAGTTTTATCAGGGTTTTTTATATTTTGCATTTGGTTTTTCTTGTAATGTTCTTAGATCTTAGATGTTTAATTGGTTCATTATAGTTTCAATATAAGGTTGAATGTTCGAATAATTGAACTTTGATAATGTACAAGGCAAATATCGAACACAGTAATTAATTAAATCTGGCCCAAGTACTTTCGATCAATAGATCATCCTCAGGGGCATTTATTATTGCTTTCAATAATGGCTATGATCCTAACATTATATGCAAACTTCTAAATAGAGCTAAACTAAAAATTGCAGAAAAGCTTGCATATTTATCACAGTTTTTTCAAACTAATGCTTCAGATAACATCAGATATTTCTCCTTCACTTATATTAGTAGCATTTCCAATAAAATATCTAAACTTTTTACTTCTACAATTGATAACATCAAAATTTCCTTTAAATTACATAACACTTTAGGTTCCTTCTTAATCAATACCAAAGATAGGATTAATACACTTGATAAAAGTGGTATTTACAAATTAAAATGTGATGATTGTGATACCTCTTATGTAGGTAAAACCATCAGAAAGTTATCCACTAGAGTCTCTGAACATTTGAAAAGACCAAACTCTTTAAGTTTTGGTCAACACTTAGTATCCAGCAACCACAATTTTAACATCAATTCTGGTTCATCTATCTTACATGACATTAGTAGAAAGAAAAACTATCTTGAGTTGGATTTATTGAAAGATTTGGAGATTACAAGGGAAACAAATGAAACCTCTCACTGTCTTAATACTCAAATTAATTTAAATTGTACTAAATTTAATCCTATATTTAAAAACTTTATTACAGCTTCACCTCGTAGAGGACCCAGCTCGACTGTTTAGACTTCATGCACTGAGCATTTCGATATTAATTTTAAAGTTCTTCCATTGACTGTGGATTCAACTGAACTACTTGGATTATAATCCATTTATATATTTTGCTTTCAATTTTGATTTTAACTTTTAGTCATTTAACTGCATATTCAGATTTTTCTTTTTTACAGTACTGATAGCGCTTGGTGGACCATTTTATTGTAGTCAACCATCCACTGTCTAATATATTGTTTAGTCTTTTTCTTACATTCGTACTTTATGTCAACTTCAATTGCTCTCAAACTAACATCCTAATTATTATAGACAGTTTTGAGTGTGAGATTTGACTTATTCAATCTACATAAAAAAATATACTATATAATTTTATATTTCATCAGTTGAGTTCCTATAGTGGTGTCACTAAGTATTGACCTTCGGTCAATACTTAGATTCATAGAATTTTGAAAGGTGCAGATCACATATTTATTGTAACCGCCCTTTATAAGCTGTCATTTGTCACATGTCATCTCAATATTTCCGCCAGACCGGGAGCCATTCTGTCTCCGGCTTCTATATAACATGTAGCTTCTCCATTTTTAAAAATTTTTAAAGTGTTTGTTTGTCTCTGTCTATTGTATTGTTATGTCCAAATTTATATGTATGACGTTCTGCTCATGTCGGATAGGCCACAACTGACGAAGTAAGTCTATAAACGTTTATCACATAAAAACTTTTTTCAACCATAAACTTCTAGTTTTTTATCGAAGTGAATTAATTTCCCTTTTTATAAAAAAAACGCTTCTTGGCTTATTTCAGATGCCCCTGAGGATGATCTATTGATCGAAAGTACTTGAGCAAGATTTAATTAATTACTGTGTTCGATATTTGCCTTGTATACCATCAAAGTTCATTATAGTTTCATTAGCGATATGTATTCTTCTCTTAACTCTGCCTAGATTAGTATGGAGTGAATTAAGCAGCTCTACAACCGATGCAGCCGATCCCAAGCCCGGATAAAAGAGGAGGGAGAGAGGAATAACACCTCTAAAAAAAACCAGGGTTCAGCTGACCTAGCTGATAGCACCTTGTAAGGGTCCCTGCCTGGGGTACAGGTGAAAACCGGTTAACGGTCTCGAGAGCAGAGGATCGCTAAAAAAGTCACAATGATCAAAAGGGCAAAAGAATCAAGAGCGTCTGATCCAGAATGAGCACCTGTGCAGAAACGGGGGTTGTGGTGTTAGGAATTAGCAACCTAACACACAGAAAAACATACGGCAAAGCTTAACCATTTGTTGATTTATATGTGCAACGTGGAATATACAAGGATGGAACAAAAAGGCGACGGAAGTGATCAAGGAATTAAAAGAAAGCAACATTGACATACTAGTAACAACAGAAACCAATAAGAAAGGAAATTAAATGTAAACAATAGAAGACCATATCCACTGCTGGAGCGGAGTTAATAAAGAATGTAGAGCAAAGACAGGAGTGGGAATACTAATAAAAACTAAGTGGAAGAGCAGGGTTAGAACATGGGAGTCAGTCAACAAGAGAATAAATAAAATGCATATAGTCATATACGGCAAAGAGATAGTGATATTCAGAGTGTATGCACCAACAGACGATTCGCCGAGAGTAGAAAAAGAACATTCACGGAACAACTTCAACATCAAATAGAGCTATAGAAAAAGAACGTGTAGATAATTATAACAGGAAATCTTCAGAAGGAAACAGACAGAATCGGAAGGAAAGAAAACGAAAACTTCTTCTTCTTCTTAGTCGTTAACCTGATTCAGGTATCGTGATATCATGAAGCTATTAGCTAAATTTCCCAATGTTCCTCCACGTTTTTCTATCTTCTGCCATTCTAGCACATTCTGACAATGGAGCGGAGATGGTAGCAATAATATAGTCCGTGTATCGTGTGGGAGATCTACCTCTATTTCTTTTGCCTTCTACTTTTCCCTGGATGGTAAGTTTTTCAAAACCATTTTCTCGAAGCACATGTTCAAAATAACTTATTGTTTGTTCTGATATTTGTGTTCAAAGTTTTTTCTTTATATTTAGCTGGTCCAGTATGGATTCATTTGTTCTTCAGGCCACCCGTGGTATTCTCAACATTCGTCTCCAGCAGTACATCTCAAATACATCTATGTTCTTTTTATTTTTCTCAGTAAGGATCCAGCATTCCGATGCATAAGTAAAAACGGGAAAAATCAGACTTCTTACTAGTCTCATTTTTGTATTGGTAGTTTCATGGTTTTTTCCAAATTTTTGTTAATTTTGCCATAGCGGTTTTTGCGATTGCTGACCGCCGCTTTATTTCTTCAGTACAGCCTCCTTTATTGGTTACTAATGAGCCCAGATACACAAATTTCTGTCCCTGGCTTTTTTTATTAAAGATTGAGAATCCAAACCAGTCCACTCACGAATGTTTTTCAACCAGGACGCCTGCCGTCTACCAGGACCACGTTTTTCTTCTACCTTCCCCTCTATAAGAAGCGACAGTAGCTGGTATTTCTCATTTCTGTATATGTGTCCCAAATATGAGGTTTTCCGTGTTTTCATTATTTTTAAGAGTTCTCTGTCGGTACCCATCTTGTGTAGGACCTGCTCGTTGCTCATGTCGCTGTCCAGGGGACTTTCAGCATACTTCGTAATAACCACATTTTAAAACTTTCCAAACGCCTGAGTGAGTTGATTTTGAAGGTCCAGGCCTCCATTCCATATAGTAAGGTGCTGTAAACGTAACATTTCAGCATTCGGTATCGGATTTTGAGATTGAGTGTTTGGGACGTAAACATTTGTTTCATTTTTAAAATGACATTTCTTGCTTGCTCAATTTGCGATTTTATTTCTATGTCTGGATCTATATCTTTTGTTATCCAGCACCCTAGATATCGAAATTTCTCGACATTTTCGATAATGTTACCATTCACGTTTAAAGCCATGGGTGGATGGATGGATGTTTTGGAGACAATCATTGTTTTTGCTTTCTTGACGTTAATGCTGAGGCCGTATTGTTCTCCGATCGATCTGACGCGATCTTAGAGTGTCTGGAGATCCTGTGCGCTCTCTCCAATTAGGACCGTGTCGTCGGCGTATCGTACATAATTTGGAATTCTGCCGTTAATTTTAACACCTCTTGATTGCTTTAGTGCTCGTGCAAAGATTTCTTCCGAATATATATTGAAAAGTAGTGGTGACAATACACACCCCTGTCGTAGACCTGATTGTTGTTAGCTCTGTCAATTATCATGATTCTCGTTTTATCTCTGTTTATTTTAAGGCCCATCGTTAAGCTTACGTCCTCTATCCCTTGTAGCAGGTGAATCAATTCAGCTTCAGAACTAGCGAGGATAGTAGTATCATCTGCATATCTCAAGTAGGCAAGGCTATAGAGAAGTGAAAAAACTAATAACACAACAAAAGAATGAAGAGTTGGGAAAGACCGTGCTTAAATGTTGAAACATACATAGGAGGTACAAGAACTTTGAAGTCATGGAAAGTACTGAGGGGATTGAAACAAATCTCAAAAGAAAAACTAAATTGGGAAATATACAGGACAAAGAATGGAAGGACTATTACAAGGAACTGTTAACAGAACAAAGACCCCAATTTACTGGAAAAGAAAACAGGCGAAGACGAACCAGATCCCCTCAACAAGAAATAGCAATAACAGATAGGGAAATGAGAACGGTCATAAAAGCAATAAAAAATAAGAAAGCCCTAAGACCTGGAGGCATTTCACCCAAGCTTATAAAATACGGCTTAAAAAAATAACACCGGATGATACAATGGATATTTCAGAAAGACATAAATGAAGACCAGCTCCTAAAGGAATGGACGGAGGCATATATGACATCTGTATTTAAGAAATGAGATAAAAGACGATGCGAAAACTACAGATAAATAAGGGATTAGATTAAATAAGAAAAATTATATGGGAAAATACTGCGAAAAAAGATGGAACAAGCGATAAAAGGCAAAATCGGGGAGGATCAGGCAGCCTTCTCGGCAGGAAGATCATGCATAGACCACATATACACACTGGAACAACTGTTGGAAAAGAAAAAAGCAAAAAATAGATATATACATTTCTCAGTTGTGGATCAGAGAAAGGTGTATGACTCTCTACCAAGGTCAGAACTGTGGGAATCAATATACAAATTAGAAATACAGACGAAACTCATAGAGGCTACCAAAGCTCTATAAAAAAAATAAAGTGTCCATTAAAGTGGGAACAAAAATCATAGGAGACTTTACCACAATAAAAGGGCTCCTGCAGGGTTGTTCCACATCTCCAACCCTATTTAAAATATACTTGAAGAAAGCCTTGACTACATGGAAAAGAAAATGCGAAGGCATGGGAGTACCGGTACGGAACGAATACCTATTCCAAAGACCAAAACGACCTCAGCTAAAAATTGTAATTAGAATCTTAATTTTGTACCCAAATTTAACATATTAGTGGTATTTTCAAAGTTTAATAATTTAAATCTATAACTTTAATTTATTAGAAGATATGAGCTTTTTGGTAATAAACTACAACCCTCTTTCACAAATAATCAGCATCGAAAAATTCATAACATCGCATTAAATTAATTTCAAATTATTTTTTCCAAGTTTGTTTCAGCCAACAATTTGGCCTAGAAACGTCAGAAAAGTTTCAATTTATTGTATCATTATTTTTCGTTGGTTTTCTTGTGCTTATAGTCCTAACGACTTTGGGAGATATAATAGGAAGAGCTCTAGTCTAAGTGGTATGCACAAAAACTAATTTTTTACACTAACTTTTACAGAAAAAAAAATGAAATAAGAATTATTTTTTGAAACCTTAAAACTGTAATTTGTACGTAACATTTTCAATAATTCCGAATTATTTGTCTGTTTATCAATATACTAAAAGTATGTTCTATAGACTGTTTAGGTTTTTAGTATTCCATTAATATCAAATTGATACCTTGGGCGAGCTTGACAGTATACAAATTGTAATGGAAGGCAAACTACATCAGGATTTAAATTATAAATCAATAAAAATTGATCACAAATGTCCTTGTTGGATGATAAAAGCCAGACAAATATGATTTGTTTATTGTCTGTGAAATCGTAGCTAACCAACGGTTTAGAGGAACTGTAATTTATTATAAATGGGGCTACAATTACTTTTTTTTATTTAAAAGATTGGTCGCATCAACTTTAAGGGCTATTATGAGCATTATATAAACATAATTACCAAATACCTTTGTAGATTTTTATACGCTAAATAAATATTTTATAAAGAAATGTTTTCCTAAATTACTCTGTTGCATATACAATTAACCACAAAACAATTCAAATTAAATATAGTTTAATCAATGTGTTGTTTCTACAATTTGCCTAGATTTTTTTTATTTTTCTAAAAGGACTTACTTTAATTAGTTTCCTATCAAACAAACTCCTTCCCGGGTTCTGCTTATAAAAAAAACTGTCGATAAACTCCTAACGTTATGATATGCTAAGCTTCGCTTCAAGAATACTAAATTATTTTACTTACAAATACTGCAACTACAGCCTTTTTACTCAATAGCCAAATATGGCATTGAAGTCTGGGGTTGTACCTCTGAATTAGAGCAGATATTCGTACTTTAGAAAAGAGCTATTAGGATAATGTATAAAATGAAATTTAGAGATTCTTGTAGAGGCATCTTTAGACAAAACAATATTCTGACAATTCTTGGTCTGTATATATTTTCGTGTATAATGTATTTGCATAGCAAAATTTATGAATTTAATAAATTTCAATTTAACCATGTTTAAAATGAGAAAAGGCAGCAAATATTTGATTTCACGCAAACAAATCCTATGTATCTCTTGATACGTATTTCGACCTAATAGGTCTCGTCAGAAGAGCTATTCATAGGGTTTCTCAACGTGAAAAATCAATATTTTCTGCCTTTTAAGAAGCAACAATAACATGGCTTCGATACGGACGCAGTAGCGACATCTAATTAAACAATCGTAAAATAGTTTTCGAAACACAATTCAGATTTCTGCTTTATAATCTGAGCCTTCTAAGAATTGCAAGGCAAACAGACGTTGATAAAAGATGTTAAAAGAGACATGGGGAATCTAAAATTTGCATTCCACGACATGTCTTTTACAACTAAGCAGAAATCCTTAGCGAATTGTGTTTCTTGTACTCCCACAGAGTAAATCCGAATAAAATGAGAAAAGGCAGCAAATATTTGATTTCACGCAAACAAATCCTATGTATCTCTTGATACGTATTTCGACCTAATAGGTCTCGTCAGAAGAGCTATTCATAGGGTTTCTCAACGTGAAAAATCAATATTTTCTGCCTTTTAAGAAGCAACAATAACATGGCTTCGATACGGACGCAGTAGCGACATCTAATTAAACAATCGTAAAATAGTTTTCGAAACACAAACACTACTGCGTCCGTATCGAAGCCATGTTATTGTTGCTTCTTAAAAGGCAGAAAATATTGATTTTTCACGTTGAGAAACCCTATGAATAGCTCTTCTGGCGAGACCTATTAGGTCGAAATACGTATCAAGAGATACATAGGATTTGTTTGCGTGAAATCAAATATTTGCTGCCTTTTCTCATTTTATTCGGATTTACTCTGTGGGAGTACAAGAAACACAATTCGCTAAGGATTTCTGCTTAGTTGTAAAAGACATGTCGTGGAATGCAAATTTTAGATTCCCCATGTCTCTTTTAACATCTTTTATCAACGTCTGTTTGCCTTGCAATTCTTAGAAGGCTCAGATTATAAAGCAGAAATCTGAATTGTGTTTCGAAAACTATTTTACGATTGTTTAACCATGTTTATTCAACAAGATTCAGAGACAATCACTTTATGCTTCCACAACATCGTTCTGTTTTGTTGGAAGGTAGCACACATTATGTAACCATAAGTTTCTTTAACAAATTACCAATAGATATACGAATGAATTTACCTCAGCCAAACTTTCGGAGGTGTGTACCTACATCAATAGATTTGTGAGGTAGAGCCATATTCTAAAAATAATTTTTAAGTATGTTTTATCGTGTTTAATTAAGTTATATAGTTTTAAGATTTATGTCTGTATTTTTGACTTGTCTTATACATGTACTTTGTATAATGTGGCATGTGATCAATAAATTTGACTTGACTTGACTTGACTCTTACACTTACTCCGGTTGTTCCTCTTCTATGGCCCTCTCTCTCCCAGTTCTTGATTTATTCCTTATTTATATGATGAAGTATATACAGTGCGGCATATTTTAATGAAAATATCCCATATTTTGCGGATATGAGTGAAAAGATCATTTACTTGTCTCTCTTGCTTTGTTTGCTTTTCGTCAAATCTTATACAATTAAGTACAAATGTAAAGCGATTACAACTAATACACGTTCTGTAAAACGTGCCTGAAATGGAGGTGATAGATATATATTTTGCAGATAAATGATTATCTGTTTTTTGTGGCAGAAAGGGCAAGAATTACAAGTAAGGCTGTTAATTCTTCAATTGATATTTGAGACACATTTTCATGATTATTATGTTCCTCAGCTTGTCTTACAATTGCTACATTTGTATGTTGCAAAATAATTTCAAGTAGCGTGTTTGGAAAAAAATGTAGGAGGTGTTCAATAAAAGTAATACAGTTTTTAGCGGTACCTCTGACACCTGATACGAAGTGAATAAGGTGACCATTCTTACCCCTAAAACTTTTTTTTTGTTGGGACCATTACATACTTTAATTTTCCAAATATCGACGTAGAAACTTTTTCAATATCCGAAATGGCATCTTGCCCTGTCGGTTCATTAGAACAAGGAGATACAATCAAATCTTTGACAGCTTTATTCTCCGAGTGTGAAGATTCTATCTCCAGATTATCTTCTTCCCAGTCGCTGTCGCTATTTTCGAAGGGATCTGAGACAAAATCTTCACCATTTATAATACGCTCACCATCCGAAACACCCGCTCAGAAGAAATACCGGACATAACCGGCTATGAAATAAGAATGGCCCTAAATCAACTAAAAACGAATAAATGTCCGGGAGAGGATAAAATTACAGTGGAAATGTTGAAAATTGGTGACAGAAAAATGGAACAGGTAGTACACATTTTATTTAATAAAGTAATTGACAAAGGAAAGATTTCTCAAGAATGGTAAAACTCCGAAGTCATTTTACTATTCAAGAAAGGAGACAAAGCAAACATCGATAATTACCGACCAATATCCTTGCTATCATATCTGTACAAATTACTAACTAGAATAATAACCAACCCCTTAACACATAAGCTCGATTTCTATCAACCTATCGAGCAGGCTGGATTCAGAAAACATTTTAATACCATAGACCACTTGCACATATTGTGGAAGAAATTACAAAAATGAAATGGTGCTGGGCAGGTAACGTAGCCCGATATAATGACAACAGGTGGCCACGGAGAATTCTAGAATGGAGACCAACGATGACAACAAGAAACATGGGAAGACCTCAAAAAAGATGGGTAGATGACATAAGAGTAGTCGCAGGCAAACAGTGGATTAAATTGGCGCAAGATAGAAAAAGATGGAAGCAATTTAGAGAGACCTACATTCAGGAGTGGATAGAGAATGGTTGACAAAGAAGAGAAGACAAGGGTAACCTTTAGAATTTTATACATAAACTAATTTAAATTCACTTCATCTACTAAACATTTATTCCGTAAAGCATAAAAATTTATCGAATATTTTTTAATCTGGCCTTATAACTCCAGTAAAAACTGAAATGCCATAAAGAGAAATGAAAAACAGCATAGCCCAATAAGAAGTTAACTTGAAATCGTAGGCTTCCACGGCCAGAGTCAGAATTATAGTTTATTCGTCTTCCGGGTTTGGACCGTGTCATTTGTGAGTGACCCAAAAGTGGGTTTATCTCGACGTTTCGCTACAATTGTATGTAGCTTCTTCAGGAGAACAAAGAAAAAAAACGTTCTTTGTTCTCCTGAAGAAGCTACATACAATTGTAGCGAAACGTCGAGATGAACCCACTTTTGGGTCACTCACAAATGACACGGTCCAAACCCGGAAGACGAATAAACTATAAAGAAGTTAACTTGATCTGACTGTGTCGCGATGATGATGATTTTACTTACAAAAAGTTATTATTTTTATAGAAGACTATAAAACACACTTAAAACTTTGACATGACTATCTATATGAAAATAGTATTCCATAATAATTTTATAATCTAAAACGCTTACTTATCATTCTGTTTAAAAACCTAAGCACTCCTTTTGGTTATGATCTCAATTGCACAGTATACCTTTAAAGAGGTATAATAAAAGTAAACCTCACCATAATCCAAGTACTAACTCACTTTCTCTGACAAGCCAACAAATTCCCTCGTTAAAAATACGTGACCCGTTTGCCGAAACTCCTCGCACACTTATAAATCTTCTAAGAATGAACTGACGGGCTTTTCTCCTTGATATAAAGTCGCTCCACGGGAATAGAGTGAAAGACTTGGCAAAACGCAAGTTGCCACCATGATTGACAAATTAAAGTTTATAGGGTTGGAGTTTTAATTAACAGAGTTGAATAAACCCAGGGATATGCACCTGGAAATTGGGGTGGAGTTGGGAAGAGCTTAATAAACTGATTCGGCTTTCTACGATAAAGTGATAAATTATAATATTAAATAAAGGAGTTTGGTGAATTATTTCGATAACAGAATAGAGAAATTAGTATTTATCTACTTATAAAAAGTTTTTTAATGATATCTCAATTTATTTTTTGTCTGAGTCTATTATTTATTGGTGTGGCAAAAAATGTACAGTGAAAAATGCTTATATAGTATTGGACCTGTCATATGTTATTACTTGTATTACCTACGACTCAATTAAGAGACGATTGTTCTTCTTAGAGTGCCATCTCCCTACGGAGGTTGGCAATCATAATGGCTATTTTTATTTTAGAACTTGCTGCTCTAAACAAATCAATCGATCTGCATTGGTACCAATCACGTAGATTCTTTAACCATGAGTTCTGCCTTCGGCCAACAGATCTTCTTCCTTGAATCTTTCCCTGTATTATCAGTCTCAAAATTTCATATTTTGTTCCCCTCATCACGTGGCCTAGGTATTCCAGTTTTCTGGTTTGTATAGTGGTGATTAGTTCTGTTTCTTTACCAACCCTCTCCAGTACTTCTTTATTTGTAATTCTATCAGTCCATGATATTTTCAATAATCTGCGGTATAACCAGAGTTCGAAGGCCTCGATTCTTTTTAAATTACGTTTTTTTAATGTCCAAGTCTCAGCTCCATATAATAATATTGAAAATATATAACAGCGAATGGTACGTAGTCTGATCTCCAAATTTAGATTTTTGCACGTTAGGAGTGGCTTCATTCGTATAAATGGTGACCTGGCAATCTCTATTCGTCTGTTTATTTCTACAGTATGATCATTGGTTTCATTGATCAAAGTTCCCAAATACTGATATTTTTCTACTTGTTCTATCACGTTACCATTTATTGTCAATAGGTGATGTATATTTTGTGGCCTTTTTGTAATCAGCATGTACTTCGTTTTTTTAGCGTTTATAGTAATTCCCATCTCAGCACTATTTATACTCAAGCTTTCGATAAGATGTTGTAGATCCTCTATACTCGTTGCTATGATCACAGTGTCGTCTGCATATCTTAAATTATTAATTAATTTTCCGTTAACGATGACTCCCGCTTCGATATTATTGAGCGTGTTTTGGAAAATTTCTTCAGAATATAAGTTAAACAAAAGTGGTGATAACACACATCCCTGTCTAACTCCTCTACAGATCCTCATTTCTTCTGAGTGTTGCCCATCAATTTGAACTATGGCACTTTGGTTCCAATATAATGTTTGCACTATATTTATGATTTTACTGTCAATGCGCTTGTTCATAGACGATTAAGATATATTAAATATTGCATATATTTAACATCCCCTGTTTTGTATAAAAAATGATATTAGAATAATAATAAAAAAAATGCAATATTTTAACTGTAAATCATTAGCGAAAAATAGCAACTATCGTTGTAAGTATATTATTAATTATTATATAATATTGATTATTATTATTATTATTAATATAAATAATATAATATTAATGAATCAACGGGCGTTAGCTCATACTGTTATCTGTACAAAGAATATCGACTCACCTTTTGAAATGTTGATGTATTCGTAGCCCGGGGAGTAGCATTGGGACGTCGGGACGTCGAGGCTCGATAGTACTTAACCGATACACTCGATGTTTTCAGTATGCTGCCTCGTTAGGAAGTGTTTCGCGTTTTTAAGGATAAAAATGTGCACCTACCGCTTGCAAGAGGTGGTCAATGCTACGTAGGCCAAGTGCATCCCATAAATCAACTCTGTTGTAGGGTGCTTTGAAATACTTTTCAAAAATAACAAAAGAAGTCAAATTTTCTGAACATTTTTTTTTGAACCTATTCTCTATCCTTCCATTGTTGGATATAGGTATCTTCCAGTTCTCTCCATCTTTCCCTATCTTGAGCTGTTCTCTGCCATGTGGGACCTCCTTATTTCCTGATGTCATCTTTTCACCTCATCTGTGGTCTGCCTCTTGATTTCTTTGCATTGTATGGACGCCACTTTCCGAAGGTATTGTTCCATCGTCCGTCTTGGAGACGTTCATTGTGTCCAGCCCATTTTCATTTCAGTTTTGCTGCTTGTTCTATCGCGTCTACTGTCTTTGTTCTAGTTCTGATCCACTGGTTACGTTTTCTATCTTTAAGTGATATACCCAACATATACGCTCTTTGTGCCTTCCTTATCCTATCCAAATTGGCCTGTGTAAATGTCCATGTCTGTGCTCCGTAGGTGAGCACCGGTATTATACAGGAGTTATATACATTGCTTCGTAAGTATAGAGGGATTGTTTGATTTTTTAGAACATAAGAAAGTTTGCCGAACGCTGCCCATCCCATTCTTACTCGTCTCGATATTTCGGCTGTTTGATTTTCTCTATTAGCTCTGATTGCTTGTCCTAGATAGATATACTCATTTACCTGTTCTATTTTTTCTGTTTATATTTTTATTGCCTCTTGGTCTTCCGTGTTTGTCATTACTTTTGTTTTGTTGAAGTTAATTTTTAGACATTTTTGCAGTGGTTTTTCATGAAAGTCTCTGAACATACTAAATGTATATAAGCCAGTTTAAAAATGAGATTTTACGAAATAACAGGAAACAATATATTTTAAAGCAGGATTATTGTTATATTTTTATAGTAGAATATTTATTATATTAGAATATAAAATTTAATTATATCACATTATAGAACAGTAAAGGAAATATATTAAATGTAAAAGAAATACTACATACTTTCCCAAACATCCCCTGTTAATGAAACTAATGCTCTATATACATCTTATTTTAGTTTTTAATGGCAAAAATGTAGATACCAGTAGTAGAACTTTTATATCCAAGTGACTACAGTACGAATTCAACACCGAGAGAGGTGTTGGACAAGGATCCGTGTTGTCACCTTATTATATTTTCCAGTAGGTTGGATTGCACAATTATTATGCAAAACCTATCCGACCGATCTTTAAAAAATTTAGAACACATTTTAAACATATTAAAAAGTTTTTCTAGGCGGAATATGGAGCTTATGGTAAGTCAAGTTTAAAAAGTCGAAAACATTTAAAGGATTAACTTCATTTTTTTGTACTTTTTTTCCAATTATTGCTATTTTTTCAACAATAAAAATTAAATTTTCAATTTCTAGCTAACGACATATTGTGTAAAATTGAATAACGAAACTTTTAACTTCTTATAATTTTTTCTCCTCTAGGATCAATATTTTCCAAATTATAAACGAAAATAGGAGCAAAAAATGAGAAATTTTCAATTGTTTCCAGATTTTGTTAAACAAAAAATTTAGCACAGGGTTTGTGACTGGCGCATATCGTGATTATCGATATTGGGCCCATCCTGAAGGGATTCTAGCAAAAAAATAGCTTCCTATGGAAAATGTCCATTATGGTCTGAATTTTTACAGATCTCGCCTAGTCTAGACCGGTATTGTCCATATATGGTGACAATACCGGTCAAATATTTGTCCTTTTTTATTTTTTTCTTTCTGTCAAAGAAAAAATTTTTGATTTTTTTAAATTGAATGTATCTGCAATAAGTTAAAACCCCAAATGACCGGTTGACGCCTTAAATTTGATTCACAGAGTTTTACTTTTTTTATATTAAATTTTCTTCTTAGGTGACCGCGATTTGCACACTTTACCCTAACTACTGCTTAGACTAGTCAAGAAAAATTTAATTTTTTTGGTATGTCAACCACAAATTTTATTTGGCTATTTTGTTTATTTTATATTTTATTTTTTTATAAAAACTATTTAAAAACAAACAACAGCAAATTACGAAAACGAATTCGTTATGAGAGTAACCAAATACAGTGTTTTTTTTTCAACTCACCTATTCATTTACAAAAATAAACCTACCCAATACTCCCCCAAAATTACCTATAAAAAACGCTATCGATCCCGAACATACAAAGTTATTTCTAAACAAACAATAAAAATAGACTTCGTCGAACCGTTTGTGAACTCTTTTCTACATATTTCTTCGTGTCGTCGCAGGTTGGAATTATTTGTCTGAATTATTTCTCAGAGAAATGGAAAATTGCATGTGCTACATCAGGGGATTTTTAAGACACGTCCAGAATCTTTTATTTATGCAGAAAGTTTGTAGAACGAATTTTAACGAGTGGAATGCAAACACTTGGCGGAACTAACGACCTATCAATTTAAGATTAATGGTTGGTTTGAAAAAGAGAACGTGAGGAGGAAGGTAATTGCTGGAAGATAGTTGTAGTCTATTAAAAACGATTTACATATTTTTTACATTTTTTTGACCAGTATTTATATTTGGAGTAATAATAATCGATGGTGGGGATTTTTACTATTGATACGAAAAGTATTTGGGAATTTGATGTCAAGACATTTCGAGCAATACCGTACTCGCTTCAAGTTTTATGTTTGATACTATTGGTAAATAGATTTTTATTTATAAGTGAACTTGTTATTAAATAGCAGTTTGTTTAATTTTAAAGATATTGACGTCGCATACGATAATGTTAAGAAAATTCGGCTGTTTTAAAATACAATGAAGGCTCCTCATTTTCACAATAAACTTTCTACAGGTGACGTTCGGAATGCTTTAAGAGATAGTCTAAAATTTTGTGTTGTGTATAAAAGTAAAATTTTCATTCCAGCTAATTTGGTAGCATTTAATCTATTGTAAAACTTAAAAGCTTCTTACTTGAAAAGCCACAGATAACACTGAAAAAACCACTAATTATGTGTTTCGTTTAATTAGAGTGAATTATTATTTGATTATGAAGGACTTGACCTCTACGAACAAAGAGAATCATGAATATATTATGACTATCAAAATAACTACCTATAATTATATAAGAATAATTTTCTAAGTCTGTCTAATTAATAGTTTTATATTGTTTAAAATTCGACAATTTTGTAATATATTATTTATTTTAGAATATGTATAATTTAATTTTTTTATGTTTCATTGTTTTGTTGTGGTTGCTTATTTTTAAATGTATTTTGACAATATTTAAGTACATTTAAATACAAACACCATATCGAAGTAGACAGAGATCACAGGAAAAAATTGAGAATCCATAAAATTTGATATTAGGAAAAATAGAAGTGAAACTATGATGACTTATGTTTTCTTGTATATTTGAGCACTGCATATGTAGTAACACAATACCTAACATTGTTTATTGGGACCGTGCAAGTTCGGAACAGCGACACCTGGTGTGGTGAATCAGCAAAATTTACTGCGCTTTCATGTTAGATCGAGGTTACCGGATAACTGTCAAGGACGTAGCCCCAAAAAAGAATAAGAAGAAAAAGTAAGATTAAGGTTATGTCGGTATGTTATTAAAAGCACCGAACAACGGTATGTTGTTCGGTGTTAAAAGGTAAACGTTGTATGTAGTGTAAATACAAATAACTATACACACTTTTTACTGGCAGTAAAACAACATCTCAATAATGGCAACAGGTGGATAGGACGTGCAGGTCCTATTTCGTGGTCTTCAAGATCCCCTGATTTCAATCCCGTTGATTACCATATTTGGGGACGATTGAAGCAACTAGTTTACGCAGTGAATATTAATAACCGACAACAATTAATTGATAGAATTATACATTGTTGTAATACTATTAGAAACGATCCCCAGAGTATCCGTAATTCAATACGTCAATTAACAATTCGGCAACAAAAATGTGTACAGGCTGCAGGGTTCCATTTCGAAAATCTATTTTGAAATATTTTTATTTTGTTACCATTATTGTATCTTTTCCAGTTCTAATTTATGGGTTTATCATAACTATGTACATATTTTTAGTTTTCTTTTTAAATTGTTCTTCGTTATTGTTAGTAGTTACTGTTTTTTGTTGTGCAGTGACTCAGTTTATTATTTCAATTAAAATGTTTGAAATTTATAACATTTGTTTAAATTAATTACCTTATAATTTGATACTTCATTATGGTTGTTCTATTTTTGGTAAGATTTGATCGTTCACTAAAAATTTAATAAAAGTGCTACAACATTGTCGCATATGTCGTTTTCATTGGCTATTTATGCAGTTTGAAAATCACTTATTGCATTTTAAAAAAAATATATACAGGGTGTAATATTTAATACGAATCCCTAAATTAATTTTTCCAAAGCCAGTCCTGGAATTTTTTAGTTTAGCTAATACCAGTCGAATGCTTGAGAGTAGTGTATCATGAAAAAATTTAAAAAATTAAATGAGCCATATAAACACTACAGTAAAATGAAATAAATGGTCAATTACACAAATCACCCTGTTAATTAATAAAAAAGAGGAGTTGACATTTTTTAGTGGCCACATGATATGCTCCCTGAGGGACTCTACATATGGTAGAAGTATGTAAAGTTCCTCATGACTCACCCTGTATTATTAAATTACAGCATTACTGTTAATATGGATGCAATAATAAAAACTGGATTTGAGAAAGTAAATCACAAAAAACCTTTTGAACCAAGCACTGAGTCAAAGGGAAAAGCTTTAGTAGTGGCAAATGTCAAAAAAGAATGGAAGAATTAAGAAAAATAAATTACCATAAATAATGCTAATGCAAAAATTAGCAGGTTAAGCCCATGATATCATCATATTGGTTTGAACAATTAATTCTTTCCCTGTAAACTTTTGGACAGCGAATATATCTTAATGCATCTTCAGAAAAACTAAAACTTGATGCATTTTTGTAAACTTCAAAAAAATAAAATTTAAACATTAAACTTGATTTTTGGGTTAAAATGAACTCTAAGTGAGTGTTATGAAACTAAAATTTACACTTAAAAGTAAACTTTTATTTATTATTTATTTCAAACTGACTTTAAAATCGGGCGCAAGAATAATGTTTAATTTAGGTTATGTTACTTATGCTTTTTTATGATATAAATCCACTTTTCTCTTTGTAGTAATTTATGATTCGAAGTTGGAAACGAATAAAACTTAAATTGACAATTTTTTGTTGTATTTTTACAATTTATAACACAGCATTTCCTAAATCCCATTTTCTTCAGTGACAGAAGGTGTAAATAAACAAAAGAATATGAAATATGACAATTGACAATATGAATTTATGAAATCTATGAAATGTGCAGTAAAAAATGCAAGATTTCTCCGCTACTCGCGCACGATCGTTTCTCGTATCATATCCAAGTACTTGCACGTCGCCAATATCGTCGGTGCAATGCTACCCCCAATTTTCGAAAATGTTACATTCGTGATATTGTGGTATTGTATTTTTTATAATAAAATGCATATACGTGAAATTGCATTTTTCAAACAAATTGCACGAATGTGTCTTTGACAACGAGGATGCTTCAAATCCAACAATGTCAACAAACCAAAGTGTAACCAACACAAACCCAACCACTAACAGTAACATATCTTACATGGCTGCAGTAAAATCAGCACCTAGACCAACGTTCCCAAAAAAAAAAAATCAGGCCGTGGTTCTTCATGCCGAGCATAGTTTAAAGCTGTACTACCAAATACATGTAATCGGAACTAACATTGGGATCAAGAACATTTGCTTCGCATCCAGGATAGCAAATAATAGAGTATGTATTTACTTATATAATTCTGAACTTGTCAAAAAATTGATAAATTTTCATCCATTCATTCAAATTCATACATTTTCACTAAATATTCCGATATTTACATCTTTAACCAAAAGAATTGTTTTTTTCAAATATATTACCTTGTATTCCTCATAATCTAGCTTAAAATGTTATAAAAAGCCCTAACTTACAACTAGCATCCCCCATATCGTTTCTCAAAGCAGGTATCCCTGAAAAAGAATACAGCCATATATATATATATATATATATATATATATATATATATATATATATATATATATATATATATATATATATATAAAAATATCTATGTGTTCCTCATTCAAAACTATTGGTTTAAGATGATAGTTTTTGTTTTTTATGTCTAATTTACTGATGTAAGACAAATTTTCTATCTTAAACTGAATACAATCTTCTGCAAGATACTGCATCGTTTACTCTGATTGCTGATAAGTAAATACCCCTTTAAAGTGAAAACCCATTTTATAGACTTAAATACCAGCGATTCCATTTAATGCCACAAGTTTCCATAATAAAAACATGATAAATTGTCCAACGACGTCAATGTAGACAAAATAATACTCGTTCCTAATTTGTTTTTTCTCATGGGGCCACTTAACGACTTTAATTTGGGAATTAGAAAATGGGCAATTAGCTAGATTAATTAGTAAGAATTGACTTCCATTCGTTTTCAAGGCGATGTAATTATTTCAGGAAGATCGATAGCGGAATTGATTTTATGCATGATATTTTACTGCTGGGAATTGGTTATGATGAATAGAGGTCAATTTAAAAGGATCATTAAAACCTTAATAATTATTAATTTATGGGTTAAGTTTAAGAGGTTAATAACATTTGTAGATAAAGAAATTAAAGTTTTGAATATACTTGACAAAGATAAGCGAAACAAATAATACAATATAGTAGAATATTATATAATAGAATAGAATAGAATAGAATAGAATAGAATAGAATAGAATAGAATAGAATAGGAATATCTTTATCCACAACTTATACATAAAAAAGATAAAAATTAAAATCAAAATATAAAATACAACATTTTTTTTAAATACATATTAAATTAATAACAAAACAATTAGCAGGCAATCTATACTGAAGAAACTTTCTCATTATAACATAAAGGGTAATATTTTTAATTTTATACAAAATTTCTTAACTTCACGAACATTTAGAGTCTCTGTCAATGTCATTTTTTCATCACTTCACCATTAAACTGACGGCGTACCACAAGGTTCGATATTAAGCCCAACTCTGTTTAACCTAGCAATAAGCGACTTGTGTTCTGATATAATATCTTCTATTAGGTATGTCCTATATGCAGATGACCTGATAATTTACTGCCACGAACGATCTATCTCTATAACTTCTAAGCTTATTCAATCCGCAGTAGATACACTAGTAAAAAAAACAAGCCCCATAGGCCTGTCTTTATCACATACAAAATCAAAAATAATAAAATTTAGTAGATTATCACCCTTCCTATCCCCTAATATTGAGAGAGCAAATCTTCCAGTAGTCAGGGAATGCAATATTCTTGGTGTAACGTTTGATTCGAGACTCACCTGGAAACAACATATACTAGAAATGAAAGGTGAAGCAAACAAGAGGCTCAACATTATTCAAACCATTTCAAACTACCATTGGGGCGCAGATGAGAACTCCCTGCTTAAGATATATAGGTCTATCATCCGCTCCAAACTGGATTATGGTTGTTACATATATGTCTGCCTCTAAAACACAACTTAACCTTTTAAATTCGGTACATCATACAGCCTTACGAATTTGTTTAGGAGCCTTTCGATCTAGTCCCGTATAAAGTTTATATTGCGAAGCCAATGAGCCCTCACTTTGGATTAGACGTGAACAATTATTACTTTTCTATGCTGCCTCCGTTTAATCTAACACCTCTAATTCAGTTTATCCTCTTCTTACTTCATCAACGAACAACCAACATTACTATTCTGAATCACCATCAATAAAACCCATGCCACTAATTTTAACACAATTACATAATAACATCTTTCTATCAGAAACAATCCCACGACCCCTACCTCCATATCCTCCTTGGTCTATAACCATGCCTCTGTTTAACACATCGCTTACGAAATTCGATAAACTTACAACACCCAGGAAACTCATTAAAAGATATTTTAAAGAAATTATATTTACAAATAAATACGACACAGTACTCTACACTGACGCCTCAAAAATGATACAGGAGTTACCACGTTAGATAACCTTATCACATCATCTTGTATCCCCTCGTTTTGTAGCGTTCATACTGGCGAACTATTTAGCATATTTCAAGATCTCAAATCCATTTCTTCTTCAAATAAACAAGTGGCAATATGCACAGACTCACTAGCCTCATTACAATTTATCCGAAATATATTTACTCATCATCCTATTGTCCAAAAGATCCTTGATTGTTTCCAACCAATCGCTTCCAAAAATAACAGTTAGATTAATCTGGCTACCGTCCCATATTGGTATTACAGGCAACGAACTTGCAGACAGCCATGCAAAACTTACCTCAGCATCATCTGATAATAGAGTTAATATACAAATTAGAAAAAATTTAAAGTCTCACATTAAGAAACGAGTAAAAACCCGATGGCAACAACACTGGGACAACAATAACTCAGCATTACATAAAATCCAACAGTTAGTCGATAGCCCCTTGATTTGACCTCTGCCGGTAAGTCCAGACGAGACGCTATTGTAACACGAAGACTTCGAATAGGACATACAAGATTAACACATGGATACCTGATGTCATCCAGCAACCGACCCACTTGTGAGACTTGTCAATCACATCTAACAGTTAACCATATTCTCCCCAAATGTCATCAATATTCATCAAAAAGACTATTTTATTGCCTTAAAAGTGATCTAAAAGACATACTCAATAACTTGGATCAAATAACCTCAAGTCTTAAATTCCTCAAAGACGTTCAGTTATATTAGAAAATATAATTTTGATTGTATGTACTCTGTAATATATTTTTGTAAATTATTGTAACAGTTTTACATTTGCAACCGTTTTCGTGTAAGTGGCCTTTGTTGCCGAGCACATTAATTTTCAATAAAAAAAATGACAAAACAACATATTTTTATCACAACCATATAAACATTTTTGTTTACACAGCATTTGACTAGCTCACAAAATAGTCATTGACCAAATAATGGTTGAAGGTTTGTAATAAGATTGCTTAAAGATTTGTTTTATCTGAAAAAATTATTTTCCAACTCAATTACGCCTAACAATTTATTATAAAATTTTACACATACGCCAGTCAACAGAGATGAAATTATCACTGAACCCTCTAAAAATTATGTAAACCAGCCGAATTTCGATGAGAATGTCAATTTTTGGACCCCCAAAAAGATGCAAAAAAGTTTACTAATTTAAAAAAAAAATATTTAAAATCCTTTATAAAAGGTATATAATAAAATGCCCAAACGGGCTATCACAAAGATATTGCAAAACGTTTTCGGATTATTAAATCCATCATCAGTTCAAACCTGAAAGTAAATAACCACTTTAATTAAAAAGAACATTGAATTTAAAATGTTGACTAAGGATAAAGAACATTGTGGTTAATACTTACGAGGTATAGATGCTATGAGCCACCAAAATATATGGGTCGAAACCCTTTAAATGATATAAATTTACATTTGATTTACATTATATGTGGTTACAAATTATGATGTTTAAGTTACCGTTGGAATTGGTAACATGGCGGCGTATGACCCTACATAGGTAAAATGGTCCTGAGACGAAGTGTCTTCGAGGACCTGTTGATAACAACTGATCAAAATGGCATTGTTGACATGTTAGAACGGATGTTGTGTCAGAGCAGTCAGTGTAACTTACGGTAGTTGTCTAAAAATGACAGATGTCAGTATTATTTAAAATTGAAAAAATTAAAATTATAATAATGTAACAGTCTCAACCATCAATGTTGTAGTCTGTAATGTGATTTAATCATATGGCTATATTGGAAACATTGAAAAAATTGGTTTTTAAAAATTAATGTGTGTAAACTGGAGTTTATGAAATTTTGTAGGATCAGTAGGTATACATGTGTATGGATTTATTTGTTCTAAGCTAAAAAATTTTTTATCAAAAGGCCCTGTATGTTGTGTAACATTTGGTACCTAGAAAATGGTAAAAAAAAGGCACATGTAGGAAGATGGGTCCTATAAGATTTATTAATGAGGAATGTTGTAGTAAAAAGTGTGTTTAGATCTGTTGTTCAGCTGAAATTTAAATATGACAAGAATGTGATTATGGTGTGATGTTCATGTAGTACTTAATTGAAAACTTAAGCAAGAAGGGCCCTCTATGTCAAAAACAACATTTGGCACCTGATAAAAATAAAAGATTTTTCAAGTTATAAGTACATGAAAATGAATTGCTGGTTATGTGTGAAAATTAAAGATGGTATATTGTTTTTGTGTGTGGACACGTA
Source organism: Diabrotica balteata (assembly GCA_918026665.1). NCBI lineage: Eukaryota > Metazoa > Arthropoda > Insecta > Coleoptera > Chrysomelidae > Diabrotica > Diabrotica balteata. The sequence continues at coordinate 9,027,990 of OU898277.1, read as the reverse complement.
TGCCAGAACAACAGAAAACTGATGGCTGAAAGGTGGTTTGGTATGGTATTGTTAATACATTGCTCAAATTAAAACTCAAGAAAAAACAAAAGGCCTTATATATTAAAAGGAACATTTGGTGCCTGAGAAATATAAAATAAAAAAGGATGAGTTATAAATTTGAGTTCAGGTAGGTATGTGAGTTTAATAGGCTTTTGAGGGTGTATTATGAGAGCATGTGAAACTGTAAGAGTAGTTATGTTTAAGTTGGATCTGCCAAATTTACTAAAGATGTGTGATGTTTAATTGTTATTGTGAAGAGAAAGGTGGAAAAACTACAAGAGGCTGAAGACCCCAGATACCCGAAAACAAAACCCTGAGGGAGAGTGGATGGGTAAAATGAGTTATAATAGAAAAGAAAAATGCAGTAAGAAAACGTGAAGATATGTGGTTGAGTAGGTGAAGGTGTATGTTAATGAAAAATTTGTTTTTGGAGAGAGAGTGGAATAATCTGCTCTGAATTTATTTTGTTGAAAAGGAGCATGGAGAATGTTGGGTGCCTAGACAGAAGTGAGGAGAGAAGGGGAGTTGGATATATTGAACAAAGTTACAGATGGCTAAGGACGATTAGTGGGTGATACGAGGAGGACGAAAATTTAAATACTAATGAAGAAGTAAAGTTGAAAAGTGGGTTATGAAAATAGTTGACGGTGGAGCGGAAGAAAATCTCGGTTGAATGAGACATGGCGATTGACAGAATTTGGACTTTTCTGTTTTTCTTTAATGATTTCTAGGTCTTCATATAGTTCTAGTTTGAGAAAGTTTTTTTGTGGGCCATTATGAATAAGTGAGACATCTTCTGGGATATTGAGAGTGTGATTGTGTTATTTAAGATGTTGAGAGAAAGTGGAAGTATTTTCTCTTTTTATGTGCTCTAAAGAGCGTGAAGATAATGATCTACATGTTCTTCCTATGTAGGTGGCATCACAATCAGAACATTTTAATCTATAAACACCTCTACGGTTCATATAATTGATGGGGTTTTTGGAATTGGATATATACTGACCGAAGTTATTAGGTACTTTAGAAGAAACATAAATATTTTCAACCAATCGTTTGATTAGATTTCTAATATCTCCAGAAAGACTATCATGATGATAAGGAAGTGAAACATAATTGGGTTTGGTGGTAGGATCCCAGGGGAATGCAGCCTCCTGTAGGTTTCTACGACGTTTTCTATGGATGAGTTATTGATGATGTTATGATCAGTATGATAGTTATGATAGTTTCCTAGTGGATTTTTGTTTGTAATAAGGTTGCTTAAAGATTTGTTTTATTTGACAAAATTATTTTTTAACTCAATTACACCTAACAATTTATTATACAATTTTACACATACTCCAGTCAACAGAGATGAAATTATCACTGAATCTCTAAAAATTATGTAAACAAGCCGAATTTCGATGAGAATGTCAATTTTTGGACCCCAAAAAGATGCAAAAACAGGTTGTGTATATTGTAACAGGTTAATTGTAAATCGTTGATTAAGTTTAAGTATTTAGTGTTGTGTTGTGTGTACTGTTGTGTGGATGTCTTGAAAAACAACAAAACACCATACAAGTAGGATTCATAGAACCTACATGTTTCTATCGTAAAGACAGACTTCCCACATATTTGGACATAACAATTCTACAAAAAGTGAGTCAACAAAACGAAATATAGTCAATCAACGAGAGACTCAAGACACAATCCAATTGTATTGACCTTGGGAGCAGCAGAAACAATCTACAAGCAACGCTGAAAGAAAAAAAGGACAAGTTGGCCAAACTAACAAGAAGAGTGAACGAAACCATCAGAGTAATACCAGCTATAAACACAACAAAAAAACTAGAAGATTATGTCCTAAAACTAAAGAGAATTATACAAAATGCTATCGATGCCAGCACCAAGGAATAAGAAACACTTACTACAAAAGAAAGGTTTAGAGAAATTAGCAATAAGTTAAAAGAACTGATTATAGAAAAAAAAAAACAGGTAAGGTAGAAGAGCCAATATAACAAACAAATCCTCTAAAAAAACATCCTTTATAATATAGGAAACATCAATATAAGTGACATTATTTTGTTATACAATGTACATATATAATATTATAACAACTGCACTAAAATATTTATGACACCACAAGCTTAAACTGCATTTTGGCGTACTAACCAGAAAAGTATTTATATGGTTTCGAATGCAGATATATTTTGAATTTGAACTCCGTATTTTACTACCAGAACGTTCTATCCAACAAACCCAATGCGGTATACAAGCGAAGTTTAGTGATGAGGGAGAAAATACGCGAGGAGAGCAGGTGTGGGGAACTGAAATATATGTAAATATTTGGTGAAGCATTTGATTCTGTATATATAAATCGTAAATAATGTATTGCAGGTGCGCTTTTTTAACTGTTTTTGCCTAAGAAGAATTTATGTGTGATTTAAAATAAATAATGTACATGAAAATATTATCAATAACACAGGTCTGCGACATAAAAATTGTTTATAATTGAATAAGTGATTTTTATAGTATTTTCAACGCTAATTTTGGGAAAAATAGTGAAAACATTCCATCACGTACAGTTATTCCACAAACAGCTTGTCTATTTTTAGCTTTTTTTTTGATATTTTTATACATAGTTCCGTACTCTAGTGAGTTTGAATTTTTGTTTTTTGGATCTTTATGAACTGTTTATTAAGCCCATAGTACTTTTAATAAGTATAAAAAATACTTTAAGGTATTTTTAGTTACTTAACTGTTTTTTTACTATACAAGTATGTAAAATAAAGAGTTGATTAGGAGAAACCAGCATTATTTTCATGTCGGTACTTGTCCATTGCCTCCCCTCCCTCGCCATCCACTTACTGACTCACTGAGCATCTTTTATGTCAGTGCCTATCTGCCGAGTGCCCATCCCCCTCTCCATCACCAAGCAGTGAGCTTCTGCTACCTGTTCTTCAGTTCACAGTATCTCTTCACTCTGTGCTGTTCACGTGCTGTGGTTACTAGTGATTTGTAGTAGTGATTGTGAGAGTAGTATTAAATGATATCTCGCGACACACGGATAGTTGGCAATAAAGTGTGAATCAAATAACTTTCAGTGATTTTTTATCGAACTACAAAGAAAATAAATTCAAGGCATCAGCCTAAACAGATTGTTTTCTTGTGGTGTGAAGTTGTTTTATGAAAAATGGCTACCAGAGGATGTATCAACTCACCATATTGCTTCTGCTACATTTGTGGTAACTATACAGTTAAAAAGCAACAAAGAAACATTTCCGATTTTGTTGAAAAGGTATATTTTGCCTATTTTGGTATAAAGTTGGGTGATCAAGAAGTGTTGGGCCCCACACAAAGTTTGTTCAGTGTGTGTTGAAGAACTGAGACAATGGTTTAAAGGTAAAAAGCGATCATTTCGTTTTGAAATACCAATGGTTTGGAGGGACCACAAAAACCATAGTGATGACTGCTATTTTTGTTCTTGCAATGTTCAAGGTTTCAATTTGAAAAACAAAAAGGATATTTCTTACACTAACATCAAATCAGCCATTCGCCCTGTTCCTCATGGACCTAAAGTACTAATACCCTCTCCTCCAGTTTTGTTGGATGGTATTTTAGATGACCACGGGCCATTGGCTCAGCTAGGTGAAAGTGAAGAAGACAGTAATGGCTACGATCCTGGCACAACCGATCCCGTTCCATTCTCACAATCTGAACTAAATGATTTAGTTAGAGACCTAGGTCTTCCTAAAGACTCGGCAGAACTTTTAGGGTCTAGATTAAAAGATAAAAATATGTTGGCTCCGGGTACGTCCTTTTCTTGGTATCGTTCCAGGGAAAAGAAGTTTGTATCTTTTTTCTCTCAAGAAGGTGACTTCGTGTTTTGCAGTGACGTTCCTGGACTTATAGCACGTTTCAAAATAGAATATGCTCCTGATGAGTGGAGACTTTTTATAGATTCTTCAAAAAGAAGCCTTAAAACAGTGCTTTTACACAATGGCAATAAGAATTCTTCTATGCCAGTTGGACATTCTGTTCACTTGAAAGAATGTTATGAAAATCTTGAACTGGTTTTAAACAAACTCTGCTATTCAGACCATAAATGGACACTATGTGGTGATTTGAAATTGACCTCAATGATGTTTGGTCAACAAAGTGGTTATACAAAGTTCCCTTGCTTTCTCTGTGATGTGAACAGTAGAGACAGAAAGCAACACTATATTAAAAAAGTTTGGCCCTTGAGAAAAACCTTACAGGTGGGATCCCAAAAAGGTATTACTAAAACCACTCCACATTAAGTTGGGGTTAATGAAACAATTTGTAAAGGCGTTGCCAAAAAGTGTTTCAAGTATCTTTTTGGACAGTTTCCTTGTTTAACCGTGGTAAAACTAAAAGAAGGTGTCTTTGTCGGACCAGACATTAGAAAACTGATGAGAGATCCCAATTTTGTGGACAAAATAGAAACAAACGAAAAAGTAGCATGGACATCTTTTAAACTAGTTGTTACCGGTTTCCTAGGAAACAAAAATGATCCTAACTACAAGACAATCATCGCAGACATGCTCGACAACTTTAAGAAGCTGGGATGTAACATGAGCATTAAAGTTCATTTCCTCCATTCACATCTAGACTACTTCCCTGCAAACCTTGATAATGTAAGTGAAGAGCAGGGTGAAAGATTCCACCAAGATATCAAGGAAATGGAAAGAAGGTATCAAGGAAGACGGAACGTCAACATGATAGCGGACTACTGCTGGATACTAAAACGAGATGACCCTCAACGAGTACACAGCCGGAAAAGCAATAAAAGAAGCTTCAACGGAAAGCAAAAGCGTTACTATAAGGACTTATGAGCTTAAAGACAAATTTAAATGTACTAGATATGTAGTTTTTAACATGTATTATACATGAAATAAAATCCTTTAACTTAAGAAAAAATTTGAAAAATTGCTATAATTTTCTTATTATACCAAAAAGTAATTCCTTTTTTGTGAGAATACCTCACGTGATAGAAAAAAATGGATTGCATTTTTGCAATCAGCACTGAAAAATTCATAAAAATCAGTTATGAAATTCCAAACAATTTTAAAAATATTTTTTTTTGTAAACCTGTGTAATTCAACGAGTACACAATTGGTAAGAAAACATGGTATTACATTCTAATTAGATTGGAACATACATCTGCGGTTCTATCTGAAAATATCGTCAATATACCACTGTATAAATTTATTGGCGATATTTCTTTATTCAACTACCTTGATTACCTGAGAGAGAAAGATTAGTGTTAATATTGATGCACGCTAACTTGTAATATATCGTACTTATTCACTGCTACTTAGGGACAGGCTAAACTAACGCCAAACCAAATATCAGACAAATCTTAGATTTACAAAACATATCGGCAACAGTGTCCCTCTCTATGGTATTCGGTTGTGCACATGTTCGTGAAGTGTTAACACAAGCTGTGGTCATTTTGTAATTTTTGACGTCCAAAGTATTTTTACCGGCTGTTTGGTCTTATTGCAAAATTATCAATTTGACTGTAGTAAATAATCATGTTAGGGTGATATTTATCGTAATTTAGACTACCTAATCCACTATCCTTTGTATTTGTTGTGGCTAATGACTTATTCGACTGCTTTTATACATGCAGTCCCCTGTTGTACCTAGGGACATGCATTTTGTCCGTCAATTTGGTCGAGTCAATTTGGAATTGTAAAGTCTGCATTAGCAGACAAGCGGCAAGATACATTAAAAATTCCGAGTCCGAGTTATAAAATCAAGCAAGTTTTTAATGAAGCTATTGAAACTATTTTAATGAAACTATTTAAAAACAGCTGTCAGAATGCATCATAGCCAAAGTTTTATAAACGTTAAAAAACTGGCAGATAAATATGCAAAGCAAAATAAAAAAAATATCCTGCTTGCTAAGACGATACAATAGAAGCAGGAAATATTTGGCTTAAAGGTTTCCAAAATAGACATTCTGCATCTCTGTCTAACACTCTCAATTACAGTATCTTCAATAGTAAATTGGATATTTGCATGTGCAGATTTAGTCATGATCATGCATTTAGTTTTCTTTAAATTTATCTTCAGTCCGTACTCATGACAGCGTTCATTAAGGCGTTGCATTACGTTGTGTAAATCATTGTTGTTATCCGTAATTATTACTGTATCGTCTGCAAAACGTAAGTTATTCAAAACTTCTCCATTGATAGATATACCTTCTATTGAGTCTTAGAGCGCTTCTTGAAGTACCGCTTCAAGTAGTAGCACGCAACCCTAGCGGACTCCTCTCTGTATTTTGATATTTTCGGTGTACTGGCTGTCAACTCTTACCTTAGCAGTTTGATTCCAATATAAATTAGATATAATTTTCAGATCATGACTGTCAATATTTTTGCTTTTTAATATATCTACAAGCTTTTTATGTTGAACTTTATCAAATGCCTTTTCAAAGTCTACAAAACATAAGTACATATCCTGATTCATGTCCATGCATCTCTGAGCCAGCACATTCAAGCCGAACAAAGCATCTTTTGTACTCATACCATTTCTAAAGCAAAATTGTGTGTCACTAATCTCATATTCAAGAGTTTTAAACAATTCTGCTGTCATTTATTTTCAAATATGTTTTAAGTGTGTGACTCATTAAAGCTATTGTTCTGTGGTCTAAGTAAGTTGTTGAACTTGGTTTTTTGGGAATTGCTGCAAAGGTTGATTGCAGCCATTGTCTGGGGATTGTGGCAGTCTGATATATTAGATTAAAGAGTTCAACTATTACATCAATAACATCTTCATCGATGAGTTTTAATAATTCGATGGGCACCTCATCTGGTCCATTAGCTTTACCCTCTTTTGTGTTTGTGATGGCATAGATGACTTCTTCTCTTAATATTGGTGGTCCGGTATCCTTGGTGATTTCTAATGACAGTTCTTCTCTTTCATCATTAAATAGTTGTTGAATGTAATTAGTCCAGTGACATAATCTCTCCTTCATATCAGTAATAATATCCCCTTTATCATTTTTAAGGATATTGGTTTTTGTACGCTTTCTAGAACCTGTCATTTCTTTGATTTTTTTTGTGTAAATTAAAGCTATTGTACTTTTTATCCAGATCTTCTATTTCCTTGCATCTGTCGGAGAGCCACCTCTCTTTTGCCTCTCGAATTTTCTTTCTGATGTTTCTCTGAATTTCTTTGTATTTATTCAGGTCTTTTGCTTTATGTTTTCTTCGTTCTTTCATGAGTTCAAGAATTTCTACTGTCATTCAAGGTTTTGTTTTTTCTTTAAGCGGTTTGAAGTTTTCTTTTCCAACTGACACAAGGGCATGTTGAATTTTTCCCCATTTTTGGTCAATAGTTAGAGTTTCTGTATTATCTTCTTTGACTTTCCTTAAGCTCTCGTTTATTTTAAATTTGGTTTCCACATATGTGTTGTCTTGTTTGAGACGTCTTGTTTTCATACTCACTATTAACTTGGCAAAACGTTAGGGAGTCATTGCACACCAACTGCAACCTCTCGATTTATCTGTTTTTGGACCCTTTTCTCTTTCTACAATCTTCTAAAGTCTTTCTACAATAATGCAATGACTAATTAGATGAGTTCTCCTCGTAATGCAAGGAAACCAGTTACCATTTACGACGTAGCAGTTGGCAAATACGGCATACTTGAAGGCAATTAGTCCAAACAATGTAACTAAGGGCTTTCAAGTATCAGGTCTATACCCCTTAAACAGTGATATTTTTACTGAACAAGACTTTTTGCTATCTAACATAACCGATCGAGAGGATCTATATTTACACAACACTTTATCAACCTCTCCTGTTTATTCTTCCACAAGAGAAGCTAAGTCGGATTTTCAAGAACCAATTTCTGTTATGTCAAGTTTTATTTCACCATACAAGGTTCATCCCATTCCAACGGAACGGTTCTAAGGAGCGCAAAAAAAGAAGGTCTCGCATTTTTACCAACACTCCAGAATTTATTGAAATAAAAGAAAGTAAGAAAGTACGGAAAAGAAGCGCAAAAAGGAACTGCAAAAAACAAAAAAAGTAAAACGTAAGTTAAATGTAAAAAAAACGTCGAGAGGAAGATCAAATTGATTTTGAGATTTTAAGTGACAGCAGTAAGTGAAATGATAACTCTTTATCAGATTTAGAAATTGATTCCATTCAATTTACTCCAGATGATCTTCAAAAAGGTGATTTCATTTTGTTGCACTTAAAAGCAAAAACATTCAGGATATTTTGTAGCCGCAATATCAGGAAATGTGGACGAAACAGAGTTCCAAATAAAATATTTCAAGAAAGCTTATTCCTTTGCACATGGCTATACATTTACGGTTGTAGATGAAAAGGAATATACAACTAACATCAGCGATATTATACGGAAACTTTCTCAAACACGTACAGCAGGTTCATCCTCTCGACAATCAAACACAGTTATCTTTCCAATATCTTTTGATAAAATTAATTTAGGGTAGTCTGTATATTATTAGCAGTTTATATTTTCAAAGCCGTATGAGGAGTAAACTGAATCAAGGCGAACCTGCTTGTCGACAATTATAGTAAAATATTATACCAAAGTATGCATTTAACGACTAAATGCATAAACAGAGTATCCGGTATTTCAAATTCAAATTCAAATTTCTGCTAAACAATGTTACTCAAAAAGTATAAATCACAAACCAATATATTTGTCTGATCGACCTCAACGTGGATTAATTGTTTTTACATTGCAAACCGCATATCGATAACACAAATTACTTTATAACCTCAGCCATGACAAATGTATGTATGAATTATTTGTCCAAAATATAATGAATGTGGTAAATTTACAAAACCTATGATGTAGAACTTTTCTAAAAAAATAAAATATTACAAAACTGTTATCTATGCTGATGTATACCTATGCTGATGATATCAATATTGTTGGTAAAACGGAAAAATCAAAGAAGCGCAACTCAACAATATTGGCAATATCATTTTAAAGTCGTATACTTTAAAATGCATAATATATGTCTGAATTGTCAATATAAATGAGTCAGATAAAATTAAATTATTAGAAGAATTTTTTCACTATGTAAAAAAAAACAAAATTTGTTTAATTTACTGGTTGTATTTTGAGAACGATTTCCGAATTGGAAATTGAAACGTCAATAAACGTATTTTTATCTTTAATTGTGGCTTATTCCCAGTTATAAATAGTAATTAATTTACAATGCCACCAGAAAATAGCTTCAGAACAATATTTTTGATATTGTTGAGAATCTTTTTAAAAATATTTTATTACGATAGCAACTTTGGGTTCTATCGGAAATATTGGCTATAATATTACTCATGCCAAATTGGGAGTTGCCAAAATTTTACATTATATTTGTTTTACCACTGATAGTGAACCTCGAAAAACTAGAAAAGCTTTGCGTGCTTTTCCTGGATTTCGGTTTGACGACACTTCCGAACAATTTTTGAGTAAATGTCAAGACGTAAGCGAAAATTTTGAACTTCCTGATATAATTGCGCTATGCCAAATTCTTGGTTTAAATTATAAAAACGAAGACGTGAGAGAAGAAACGACGAGGATAGACGAAGACGCGAAGGGCGAAATTATGACGAAGGACGACAAATATGTGATGAAATAGGTAAATATGAACGTAGTAGTGAAAATTATGACGAAGGACGACAAATATGTGATGAAAGACGTAGATATGAACGAAGTAATGACGAAGAGAGAGGAAAATACGAAGAAAGACGAGATGACGAAGATATTTACATACATGAAGAAATTGTGCGACTGGTAAGATGACAAGAATCATTTGCATTAAGTTTTAGATACGTGGAGGATACCATCAGATCATTTGATGGAAAAAAAGTATATCCTATTTGCGCGTGGATTATCGAATTTGTAGAAGTAGCTGAGATAACAGGATGGAACAACCTACAAAAATTAATCTATGCAAAAAGATGTTTAAAAGGACTCTCCAAATTATTTGTACAGTCACAAAAAGGGATCAAAAATTGGCCTGAATTAAAGAGACGTTTAATAGAAGAATTCGCACAGGTAAATAGTGCGCAGATACATAAGATGTTGATGACGAGACGAAAAAAATTTGATGAGACTGTACAAGAATACATGATTATAATAAGAGAAATAGCTAATAGAGCTTACTTAAAAGAAAAAGTTGTTATACAATACATAATTGATGGAATACAAGACGAATCATCAAATAAATGGAGCAAAAAGTTTTGAAGAGTTTAACGATAAAATTAAACTGTATAAAAGGATACACGGTCAGAAGACTAGTGGTAAACTCAAGGCTTCAGGGCCAATAAAGAAGGATCTAAGAAATACGAAGACATCGTTAGAAAAGAAAAAAGAGAGAAGAACGACGTGAAAAGAGAAAACAACAGATAAGTCTAAGGGAACGAAGTGTTCTGATTGCAACAAATATGGGCATGTTTCAAGTAAATGTTTGAATAAAAATTCGATGAAGGCTACCACAGAAAACGCAGCTTTTTAAATGTGATTGAAGTTCAGCCAAAAACAAGGGTTAAGCTTACAATTAATCAGATCACATTAACAGCTTTATTTGACACAGGAAGTGATATATGTACGATAAGAGAATATGTGTACGATAAATTCTTTAACGATATTTGTTTAACGTCGGACAGCATAATTTTGAAAGGCTTAGGACAAAATGCGAAAGTTAACATATTAGGATCATTCTCTAAAAAAGCTGACGTTAATGAAGAGAAGTTTGATCTACAATTTCATATTATCCCAAAAGCTGCAACATCTTTTCAAGCAATAATTGGAAATAATATTTTACAACATGCATCTGTTAGGATAAGAGATGATGGAATAGTAATGTACAAGAGCACGGACGAAAACTTTATTATGCACATTATGCTTGACGAAACAGATAAAGAAGATGAAGTAAAAGTAGCACACATTAAAGACGGAAAACACAGAGAAATTGTTAGGCAGGTAATGGAAAGTTATGAACCAAAGACAATGAAGACGACAGACATTGAAATGAAAATTGTCCTAAAAAGCCATTAACCAATTGATGAAAGACCCAGAAGATTATCTGTTTCCGAAAAAGAAAAGGTAGATAGGCAGATAAATGAATGTTTAAACGAAGTTATAATTAAACCTAGTTTTTTGGATTTTGCCAGCCCAATAGTATTGGTAAAGAAGAAGGACGGTCAGACAAGTCACGAGGTAGGACATTTTTCTGAGAAAAAAACTGAGGAAGTAATAGTTAAAGACATTTATATAGCAAAGATTAACGAAATATATATATATATATATATATATATATATATATATATATATATATATTACAGGATCCAATTTGTAAATAGAATACATCTTGGAGACGGCTATCGCCGTATTCCCGTCCTCCTCAGCCAATCCTCTCGGTCCAAGGCATGCTCCTCCTCCAAACCCCTCGATTCCATTGCTCTTCTAATACCTTCATTCCATGAGCGTCGAGGTCTACCTCTTTTTCTTCTACCAGTGGGCTTCCATCTGTGAAGTTTGTGGGACCAACGTTCGTCAGGCATTCTTAACAGGTGTCCAAACCATTTTAAACCTCTTCTTTCTATTCTGTCTATGACCGTATTTGTAGCATTCATCTGATTTCTTATAGATTCGTTGGTTTTCCTTTCCAGCCTTGATGTTCTAGCACTTCTTCTCAAATAATCCATTTCAACTGCCAACAATCTTCTTTTCAGGTCTGCATTAATTGTCCATACTTCAGAGCCATAACAAAGAACTGATTCAACCATCGTTTGCCCTATTCTTTTTTTGTTCCTTTTGGAAATGTTGCGATCCCACCATAAGGAGTTCAAACATCCTACAATTTTACGTCCCTGATTAATTCGGTGTTTAATTTCGGTTTCACCCAAGCCGTTCTTATCAATGAATGCACCTAAATATTTAAATTATTTAAACGAAAAAGATAAAAATGTTATTTCTAACTGTATAGCATGTATACTGGGAAGCAAAAAGGAGGGAAAAAAAGTACTTCGAGAAAGATGTAAAGAACAAATATGTAAGGTACAAGCTGACAACAAAAAGGGGTATAATTCAAAAAGAAAACGAGTAGAAATCTATAAGGAGAAAGATTTAGTTGCAATAAAAAGAACCCAGTTCGACCCAGGACATAAACCCAAGAGAAAGTTCTTAGGTCCTTACGAGATTGTTAAGGTCAAAGATAACGATCGGTATGATGTTGTAAAAATTGGTGAGCATGAGGGGCCAATGCGAACATCAACGTATACTGAGTATCTGAAACCGTGGGTCGACAATGAAAGCGACGAATCCTAGTCGGATTTTGAATAGGGTGCTGAGTGTAGTATTGCATTCTTCATCAAATAAAATAATTACAAAAAATTATTTTTATAACCCATGTCTAACTTCGATTTATCACGAACCGCGAGCCGAAGTCCAGAGTTAAGTAGCATTTCTGAATGCTCGACGGTGGGTCGAGTACACAGTGTAAGTAGAACACTCACGACGAAGAGTTGATATGCATAAGACGGCATCTCATCTCTTAACGACGTATGACGAAAGACGTTTATATTTTTGCTATTAAGCCCCGGTCCTATTTTATAATTACTGTTCACAGTAGTTAGTTATATTTATTCCTGTAATTTACAAGTTCAACAATAAAGTGTTTGTTCTAATTTGAATCGACCTGTGATCATTTAATTAAACCCTAGACAACAAGAAAAACCATACAATATTAAACATCATCAAAACGAAGTATATGAAAATAAGCACCCAATCACAAATCCTGCGACCACTTGTTATAGAAAATGACATCATCCAAGCAGTGAACAAATTTGTATACCTGGGAGCGCTCCTTAACACTGAAAAGAATACTACCAAAGACATACACTACAGAACTTGCACGGTCAACAGATGCTCTATAAAAAAGTAATACGCCTAGTCCTAACATATTGTTCAGAGACCTGCACTCTAACAAAAAGTAATGAAAAGCGCAGAGTTGTAAAGCCAGAATGATGATGATGAAGATATCTTCTTCTTCTTCTTCTTTAGCCTGTGTTCGTCCACTGCTGGACATAGGCCTCTTCCATTTGCTTCCATCGATTTCTACTTTTGGCAATTCTCATCCACTGCTTGCCCGCGACTTGTTTGATATCGTATGTCCACCTCTTCTGCGGTCTGCCTACTCCTCGCCTGTTCTCTCTTGGTCTCCAGTTTGTTAATCTTTGTGTCCATTTTTTGGGATTATCTCGGGCAACGTGTCCGACCCATTGCCACTTGAGCCTTTCAATACGTTCTGAGACATCAGTAATTTTTGTTCTTTCACGAATGACGTTATTTCGAATCCTGTCTCTCAAACTAATCCCTAGCATGGCCCTCTCCATTGCTCTTTGGGTTGTACTGAGCTGCTCTAAGGTTTTCTTTGTGAAGGCCATGGTCTCCAGTCCATATGTAGTTACAGGCAAGATACATTTGTCATAAACTCTACGTTTTAGACACATTGGTATATCTTTATTCTTCAAAATAAAGCTTAATTTGCTGAAAGCTCCCCAAGACAGTTGTATGCGTCTTTTTATTTCGGCTATTTGATTTTCTTTGCCGATTTTAATGGTATGTCCAAGATATACATAGTGGTCTACATTTTCAAGACTGACGTTGTCAATAACAAGATTAGTTTGTAAATTACTCATTATTTTATTACAGCTTTATTAAAAGTATCATCCAAAGATGTTAGGGAGATCATTGTAGCAAAATCCAGCAAAAGCTTAGTGAAATTAATCATATTGTTAAGAGATTCTCCCATGACCTAAAAAATCAAAATTTTAGTTGCTTAACCAATGAAAGTCGATTTATACAAGAATAACTACATCCAATCGAAAATAAATATGAGAAATAAAGTTAATGGCATACAATAATTGATGTATTGTTTACAAATTTAGATTAAATTTATATCATTTTCTGCTTTTCCGCTGAAAAGTAGTGTATACAAATCGAACGGAAGCGCCGCACAAAGCCAATTTCTTTTTTATAATGAAAAAACAAGGCTCGTAATTTATTTTTCACGACAGAAAGTGCAAACGCCGTTCATTTTGATTCGATTAGAGAAAAAACAATTCCTCGACGATTTATTTTGCTCGTTAAAAAGGTTTTAGATAGAACGTACAATAAAATCATCATCAATCTCGTGTTTGGAGAAAGCCCTAATTTTTCAGCCCATATTTTATGGAGTGTGAGACAATAGGGGCGTTCTTTTGCGTTTTTTTTTTTAAACATTATGCAGGTTTTGGGCCAGACAGGTAGTTTTTTATACAGTAAAAAGGGCGACGGTATAATGACTTGCTTTAAAAATAATACAGCGTATATATTTTATCTAAAAATGTAGAGACACGGCAAAGGAATCTTTTATTTAGGTGAAAAACATTCATCAACTGCGGTAGGCATGGGGCATATATGCGATGATTAAAGAAATAAAAAATTGAAAATACTGGTTCGAAGAAAATGATAAAAGTAAGTCAATTGGAAATGCATAAAAATAATATTAGAGGCAGCATCACACTTTTAGAAAAAATTGCCACTTTTTATGTTAGCCAAGCTTATTGGTGACAAATTTGCTAAAATTAACTTAAGTTTCTAGCAAAAATTATAAAGAAATATTAAAAACAGTATGTCCAATCAGGGATTGGAACAAGGAACAATTTTTCATAAGTCACTATAATATCTTTGTTGGTTAGGGCTATTTGGAAATGGGAGTGGTTATGGTTGGGAAAAAGTCGATTATAGTTCTTAAACACAAAAAGGAAGATAGAACTGAATGCGAAAACTATAGAGGAATATCCTTATTGGAGGTAATATATGATTACAAAGCTGCCTACGATACAATAGACAGAAACAAATTAATAGAAACCCTAAAAGAAGTCCAAGTGCCAGAAAAAATAATAAGACTGGTTATTTATTTTATTTATCGTATGGCAATTACAACACATTTAGAACAAAATTACAAACACTAGTAATATAGGTATATGACAAACTTTAAATAATTACAAACAAACATCAAGTGTATTAACATAATCAATTGACTCTGAAGTTGCAAACAGGAAGTCTTCAGGGCTACCGTTATAGGATCTTGAGGGACACTGTTCAATAATGTGGTCGATCGTTTGGTCCTTCCCACAGTCACATTGAGGAGACGGATTCTTTCCCCATTTATGTAGCATGTATGCACATCTGCCATGTCTGGTTCGGATCCTGTTTAGAGTGGACCATGTTTTACGTGGAAGATCAAAACTTGGTGGCTTGTGGGTAATACAGGGCATGTTATTTTGCCATGCATTCCATTCTTGGGACCATGCATTCGTGATGTTGAAGTCCTCATGTATCATTCTTGCCGTTTTCATTGGTGGTTTTCTAGAACGTAGACGGGTATTTCGTGCATCCTCGGTATCTTGGTGGATCGGCAGGTTTATATTGTTCATGATCTTTTTGTATTCACGTGTAAGTGCGTCAACTCTTCGTAAATGTGGAGGTGGAATGTGACTTAATACTGGAAGCCATTGTGTGGGAGTTGATTTAATTGTACCAGCTATCATCCTCATAGTGATGTGCAGCTGAGTGTCGACCTTTTTTACGTGTGGACTGTGTAGCCAAACTGGGGCACAATATTCAGCGGTCGAGAAAACAAGGGCTAAAGCAGTAGAGCGGAGAGTGGAAGCCGATGCTCCCCAGATGGTACCGCAGAGCTTCTGTATAATGTTATTTCTTGTACTCAACTTTTGGGCAGTTTTTGTTAAATGCTCTTTAAATGATAGCGTTCTGTCTAGTGTTACGCCCAGGTACTTCGGTGTTTTGTTGTGGGAAAGTGTGGTATAAGTAAGACTGGTAAAAATGACAATTAGATAAACCATTTGTGCTGTGAAATGCAACGTTACAGTCTCAGAAGAATTGTCTACATTGCTATTCAATATAGTTCCAGAAAAAATTGTAAGCGTTAATGGGATAAATAGGTCCGGAACTATTTTATACAAGGAGCAACTATCCTTAGCATACGAGACCCATAGAATTCGAAAAGGTGGATAAATCTATGTACTTACGTACTCTTATTGATCAGACATGTAAGGAAGAAACTGAAATCAACCTGAGACTGACCAAAAGCAACAGATGTGCTGGAGCTGTAAATCAAATAATTAAGGCCAAAGCTATATCTCGTAATACAAAAATAAGAGTATACAAAACTATAATTAGACCCACAATGCTATACCAAGGTATTGACTATGAACAAAACCATACAAAGTACATTGGAAGCATGAGAAAGAAAGATAATCCGCAAAATATTTGGTGGAAAAGTAGTAGAGGGAGAATGGAGAAGACGAATTAATGCAGAAATATACCATTTGTATGCTAACCCTACAATAACAAAAGTGATACCTAAAAAAACGTAGACTAGAATGGCTCGGTCATCTAGAAAGAATGCAATGTAATTGACTAGTCAAGAATATTGCTTGGAGAGTACCTGAGGGCAATGAAAAGAGAGGAGAACCAAGAACAAAATGGAGAGATGTAGTGATGAAAGATGTTTGAGAGATGGGAATCAGAGATTTTAAGCTGATCGCTAAGATCAGAAAACGATGGAAATTGTCCATCCAGCAATGGGCCTGAAAGTCCTGTTAACGCTGTACATAGATACATACAAGATATTTTATAAAGACAGCTGGTTGCAAACTAAAATGTTATCCAAACTGTTCGCAACTACGTCTTCATAAGTGGTCTATCCTATTTCCATATACTTTGTTATTTGTTCATTAATAATAATTATTAGTCTATACTGTTCAGCCTCCGCTTCAGAGATTTAAAAATCCTCAGCCTTAGCAAAAGGCCAATACCTGGCTTCTGTTGTCATAAATAATATCTTTCATTCATATTCCACTTTCTCTCTTTGGTGCCCACAGAAAGAAATTGAAGAGTATAGTGGAGAGAGGATCTCCCTGCTTTAGTCTTCTCACTTCAAATTTCCTGTAAGGCTCCCTTCGATCCATTCTTTATTGTCGGTCTTCATTAAATTCATTTTTACTAATCTCATCATCTTTTCTCAAATTCCAAGTACTCTTAGTAGTAGTAGTACATAAGCTTTTTCGAAATCTATAAAGAAGAGGTTTAGCTTTAACTGTTGCTCGTAAGTACTGCTTTAACTCATTTTTAATGTGAATATTTTATCTATGGTGGATCTGCCCTTTTTGCAACCTCCCTGATATTTAGTAACCTGCCCGTTTAAGTACGTTTTCAATCTACTTCTTATGACTCTGGAGAGTACCTTAAATGTTACATCCAGAAGAGTGTTACCCCTGTATTGTTGGCACACTGTTTTGTCTTAAAACAGAAAGACGGTATAAGATTTAATTTTAATTATCTGCCAGCCGCTTATACGAATTTCAAGCTCTTTAGGTCTCATCAGAACTACATATGCAGTTGCTCTAGAGCAATTGCAACGCTTTGGCTTACTGTAACTCTTTACAACGTATGTTCAAATTACCGCCACGTGCTAAGGCTGCTTATATTTTGACGAAGCTTATGTTGGAAACTAAGACCAATATAATATGATCCGAGATAAAAAATTCAGGAGAAATATAATAAGCAGGGGATAATTGTTAAGCGAATAACAATTTTTGGGACAGAATGAAAAGAAAAATGACAATTTTTCAAAATGTTCA
Organism: Diabrotica balteata; assembly: GCA_918026665.1. Classification (NCBI taxonomy): domain Eukaryota; kingdom Metazoa; phylum Arthropoda; class Insecta; order Coleoptera; family Chrysomelidae; genus Diabrotica; species Diabrotica balteata. The sequence goes on along the minus strand of OU898277.1, from coordinate 9,010,245 downwards.
ACAATCATTATGCTGTATTTTTCGTAATAAGGCTTCGCTTTAGCAAAGTATCCATAAAAAAACTGTTAAATATAAATAACCACTTTAATAATAGTTGGCTGTTCTTCATAATGTCGTTGGGGTAATACAGTTTCCATTAAGAGACAAATCAATGATTTTATTTTATGATTTCTCATCATCAGAAAGTTATTATATTCCGATTAGTAAACAATTGATTTTTATTGTCAGCTTCCTTCTTTTCTTGTATAGGTATATAATATATTAGTAGTCTTCCACTTAATAAAATAAAACAGGGTAGTTCCTGTCCCGAGTAAAACTCATTTCCTATTCCGTTTCAAAATACACCTATACATATCTTACAACGTGACGATGACACGAAACAGTTGAATCTTGTACCACAGCTGTCATATTTATTCAGCGTTACCGTGATAAATTGCTTGCTGCTAAGATTGATCTCGTCTGGAGAGTAGGAAGTGTTGGACAGCTTTCACAATTTATAGTGGATGTGGTGAGAGATTACAGTTGTTGCAATTTGCAAAAGGGGTTACGCTTATTAACATTCACAAGATATAATGAGAATAAGATGCGAAAATTGTTCCAGTAGGAGTGTTTTATTTGCAAATATATATATATATATATATATATATTATATATATATATATATATATATATATATATATATATATATATATATATATATATATATATAAATGTGTACTATTTTGGTCTAAAAGGTTTTTTAGTAGAATAAAAGTTTCTGTAGGAGGGATACTAGGAAAAAGATTTTTTACGTCAAATGAAATTAATCTGGAGTTGTTAGGTAATTGAAAATGTTGTAAATGTTGTACTGTTTTCATTTGACGTAAAAAATCTTTTTCCTAATATCCCTCCTACAGAAACTTTTATTCTAGTAAAAAACCTTTTAGACCAAAATAGTACAAATCCAATAATTACATCTGAAATTTTACATTTTATTGAAGTTTGCATAAACTAGGACTACTTTGAATTCAATAATAAAATATATACAAATAACAGTGCAGGACTTATAATGGGTAATCCTCTAAGCTCATTGCTATCAGATATTTTTATGGATTATCTAGAGACAAATATTTCAAAACATCCCGTATTCAAACAGTTTTTATATTGGTGGAGATATGTAGACAACGTACTGGTATGTTTGATAGGAACTAACAGGCAACTCGACCAATTTTTATCTTATATTAATTCACTTCATAGTCATATTAAATTTACAATAGAAACAGAACAAAATCAATCCATAAATTTTTTAGATTTAAAAATTAGCAGACTTCAAAACAAACATGACTTCTCCATATTTCATAAACCTACCCATACTGACACGACTATACACAATTCATCATCCCATCCAATACAACATAAACTGGCATCTTATCATGGTATGTTACATAGATTAACAGAAATTCGGATGTCAAAATACAACTTTGAGACAGAATTAAATATAATTAAGCATATAGCAGTAAACAACGGATACAACGAACAAACAATTAATAAAATGTTAAATCAAAAACTACACAAGAAAGCCCTGAAATTAGTATTTCCACCACCAGAGAAAAAACCCAGTACCTTCTGCTCGATTACATATACAGGCAAAATAACAACAAAAATTGCCAAACACATAAAAAAGAAAGGAATAACACCAGCTTTCCGAACAAATAACAACCTAGGCAAATATATTAAAAATAACAAGAGCAAAAATAAAAATCACTTAAATAGTGGTGTGTACAAACTTCAATGTGGCGACTGCCCAAAAACTTACATTGGTCAAACTGGTAGAAACTTTGATAAACGAATAGCAGAACACAAAAGGGCTTTCAATAAGAGAAAAACAGATTCGACATACGGACTCCACCTTTTAGATCATAATCATTCTTTTAATGACAAATTTAAAATTCTTTACATTCAAAATAAAGGCCTTAAGCTATCTTTGTTAGAATCTATGGAAATCAACAAATTAAAAAACACAGATATAATTCTGAATGACCAACTTGAGACAAACAGTTCTCCCCTCCTTAACCTATTTCATTAGAGACTATAAATTTGTAAACCCAAGCCAAAAATAGATCACTTGAGAAAGGCAAGTAGCCGAAACAGCTGTAGTGATAAGACTTAAAATAAATTTTATGGAAGTTTAAAACAAAGTTTTCAGTATTTTACTGTTACATAAAATGAACTTCCATCAAGTAACGGTCGAATCCATCAATTATTTAAAACATCTAATCATCCAACCCAACATAAAATGGCTGTCTCTAACAGTTACATTCATAGGTTACTCAAATTTCCACTTTCTAACGATACCTTCAATTTAGAACTTAACACTCTTAAGCAAATTGCTTTCAATAATGGTTATGATCCCATTATCCATAAGCTTTTAAATAGAGGTAAATTCAAAATTGCAGAAGAGCTTGCATATTCATTACAATGTTTGCTTCAACAGCCTTCCCTTTTTAAAATAATTAAAATGTTTGTACTTGTGTAGGGTAGTATATTGTACAATTTTATGTTTATGACAGTCTCCACAAATTGTTGCATAGGCCAAAATTGACGAAGTAAGTCTAAAACGTTATATCACATAAAAACTTTTATCAACCTTCAACTTCGAATTTTTTATCAAAGTTAATTGATTTTCTTCATTTAAAAAAACGTTTCTTGACTTATTTCAGATGCCCCTGAAGATGCTCTAGGAAGCGAAAGTACTTGGGCAAGATTTAATTAATAAACTATGCTCGATATCTGCCTTTTAGTTTGATCAAGAATAACATTTTTTCCTAATGAGATAAATATCTAAGATTGTGTTTTTTAAGGGTAAACTATAGTGTGGTATCGTAATAAAAGTTTATTCCTAAGTCGTCAAATAACTTTCATTAACCTTGCATTTGCAGTTCACCTAATTTACCATCGAAGAAAAGTCTCCTGACTTGTCGTTACTTTAATAAAAATATTCTCCATTACAAAATTTTCGTTCCCTATTATTTTTATAAACCAAGTCTAAAAAGCATTAATTATGATTTTTAAAACCAATACCCTTGAATTTTATTTTTCTAAACTTATATTTAACCGCTCTGTTTTTAGTTAAACACATTCAAATATTAATATATATTTTATGTTGATCCACAAATAGATATTAACATCAGTTTACGTGTCCAAAAGGGACAACAAATGTTTCTCTGGGGCATTAGGTTTGCAGGGAAAATTTTTATTTGAACATGTAAATATATGGGTCAGACTCTGATGATGTTTTAATTATCCTTGATGCTAATCTGCCTCTCATTTGTCATTGTCTAAATAAAAAGATATGATATTTTTTTAATTAAATATTTGTTAACGTTAGCTGTTACCAAGAGAGCAAAAAAATTAGAAAATTTTGTCTAGTTAAAAACATTTTAGAAATAATTTATTTCTATAGGGCCTTCTAAAAAAACCTTGAGTAGGTTAAAAATTATTATTTGGTTAGAAGATTGTTCTTGCTGTTTGAAGAAGTAAATTAGCTATATGTAGTTTTCTTCTCATTGATTTTTATCTTTTATTTTTGCATGAAGTATAAAACTTTTCATACGAGGGAGGGACAACGAGGAAAAAACTCAGGACCGTTGGTAATTAAAGTAAACTGTAAATCCAGGCTTATAAAGCTATGAGACGATGTTGATAATATTTATATTCCACAATATTTTTATTGTTTTTGATTTACATCAACATCCAAAAGACATTGATTTATTATTACTTTGTTTCCGTACACGGATTTCAATGTAACAGTATTTTAAAGGTGTTTGTCTAATTTTTAATTATTTTTGTTTCAGACTAACATCCTGGGTCCAACAAACATAACCGTGTTGTCTTCGTCGATCGGCAAACGACGTTCTAAGCAACTGAAGGGTCCGACTCGCCGGCCCCCTACCGGTCACACGGAACAAGATAAAACGACACAAACGTCGCAAACGTCAGTTGTCAACAGAGCCTCACCAACGCCGGCTGAGTACGTCGTCAGCGGCCATGTGCACGCCGGTATACCGAACATGTAATTTTCTGCACTATTGCTTACTAGATTTAGTTTGGTTTTTTTTAACAAACCCACCTTTACAGAACTTAGACTATTTTAGAGAATAGTTAGATATATTATGAATTACTTTGTACGACAGGTGTTTTCGAACTTAAACAGTTCCCAGCCAACTAAGAGATTGAGTGTATTATTATACTACTAAAAATTTATATGATAGTATCCTTAGTTAAGCATGACATTTAAAAGCATTTAAAAATATACAGGCACCTTGTATATTTTTCAATTTTAGAAATACGTTATTCTAAAATTTTTTTGTTAATATCTCTGTAATCTCTGTCTGTAGTGACGCTCGTAACTGAAGAATATCCATATCCATCGGTTGTTGGGTCACAAAAAGAGACAGTTTTATCGAGACAAAAATTGACTCCCGCAAAGATATGCCAAAATTTAAGCCAAAATAAAAAAGACTACAAACAATAAATAATCAAAATAAAAAGGTAGGGTAGTGAGTCGGTAGAGATAAAAATGACATATTTTAAATATATTTTAATTGCTCTTTAATGCTCCACTTTTGACCTATTTATCTTTGACATTATTTATTTTATGTGACCTTTTTGTATATATTTGTTTTACCAGACCAGATGTCATGTTGATCAGGTAGCTTTAATACGCTTCTAATTTATCTGACCGATTACTACTTTCTTTTTGCTAATGTTTGTGTCCCTTTAAATGATACTACAAACAGAACACCAAAAGTGAGAGAAACAATACTACACAGTACAAAACGGAGAGATATTTAGTGCAAGCATTGATAAGAACGGCTTGGGAAAAAACCGAAATTAAACACCGAATTAATCAGGGACGTAAAATTGTAGGATGTCTGAACTCCTTATGGAGGAATCGGAACATTTCCAAAAGGAACAAAAATAGAATACGGCAAACCATGGTTGAATCAGTTCATTGTGATGGCTCTGAAGTGTTAGTATTTACTTTCTTTTTTTTTGAAAAATCCTGTAAATTGTCATCTCTTTATTTGATTATAAAAGCGATTCTTCTTCTTCTTCTTCTTTTGCCCTTTAATTCGTCCAATTTTGAACATAGGCCTCCCCCAGTTTCCTCCATTCGCTTCTGTTTTGTGCTTTCTGTTTCCAGTGTATTCCTCCTATCTTTCTAATGTCATCTCCCCATCTCATCTGGGGTCGTCCTCTTGCTCTCTTTCCTGTCCATGGTCTCCAATGTTGTATCGTGTTGTTCCACCTATTGTCTGTTTGTCTGGCGTTATGACCTGCGAAACTCCATTTTAGCCTGGCTATATGTTGACCTGCGTCTTTGACTTTTGTTTTGTTTCTTATCCAGATGTTTTGCTTCTTGTCTTTTAATTTTACTCCCAACATTGCTCTCTCCATGGCTCTTTGTGTCTTCACTATCTTATCCATGTTTGCTTTGGTCAGAGTCCATGTTTGGCATGCGTATGTGAGAATTGGGAGTATGCACTGGTCAAACACTCTTGTTTTTAAGTACTGTTGTATTTTCTTATTCTTTAGGACCCATTTTAATTTCCCAAATCCTGCCCAGGCTAATCTGACTCTTCTTTTTACCTCCGCTTTTTGGTTTTCCTTATTTATTTTTATTATCTGTCCCAAATATATATAATCATTAACCGCTTCTATTGTGATTCCATTTAGTATTACGTTTCTATTATCTTGTGTGTTTGTCATTGTTTTCGTTTTGGTAAAATTCATTTTTAGGCCTATTTGTTCAGATTCCTTGGCTAGTTCGGTTAGCATAGTTTGTAGTTCTTCAAAACTTGATGTTATTATTACTACATCGTCTGCATATCTTAGATGGTTTAGTTTCTTTCCATTTATGTTTATTCCCATGTTTGTCCATTCCATTGTTTTGAAAACATCTTCCAGTGCTAATGTAAATAATTTAGGAGAAATAACATCGCCCTGTCGCACTCCTCTGTTAATTGGTATAGGTTTTGTGTTTTCTTCCAATTGTACTGTCATTGTTGCTTTCTTATATATATTGTGTATTAGCATTCTGTATCTGGAATCTATTCTACAGTTGTTTATAGCTCTTTCTATTGCCCACATTTCCACACTATCAAAAGCTTTCTCATAGTCAACGAATGCTAAATGCAGATCTAAATGATATTCGTTAGCTTTCTCTATCAGTGTCCTAATTGTTAAAAGATGGTCAGTGGTGCTATATCCTTTTCTGAATCCTGCCTGCTCTACTGGTTGATATGAGTCAAGTTTGTGTGCTAGCCTGTTGTTGATAATCCTCATGAATAATTTATACGTTTGCGACAGCAGTGAGATGGGTCTGTAATTTTTTATGTCCTTTTTGTCTCCTTTTTTAAATAGCAGGATTGTAAGACTTTCGTTCCATTCGTCGGGTATTTCTCCTCTATGTAGACACTGGTTAAATAGATTTCGCAGTGTTTGCAAGATTTCTTCTTTCCCTTCTTTCAGCATTTCAGCAAGGATTCCATCCGGTCCCGGTGCTTTATTGTTCTTTAATTGTAATAATGCTACCTCTATTTCATAATTTTCTATTTTTGGCAGTGTTTCTGAGTTTACATTAGTGATTGTTTTTTTAATATATTCTTGTGTGTTTACGTTTGCGTCTTTCTTTGAGGTGTATAGCTCTTTATAAAATCTTTCTACTTCTTCCGATATCTTATCTTTTCTCCTTTCTTCCCTTCCTGTTTCATCCTTTATTGAAATGAGTAGAGGCTTCCCTAAATTTGGTCGTAAACATTTTAGGCCCTTGTTTCTCTCAATTACTTTCTCAATTTCATTTTCAGTGTATGTTCTCAGATCTTCTCTTGCTTTTCTCCTAATTAGTTTGTTTAGTTCTACGTATTCTACTGTGTTTATTTTGTTTTCGCTTATTAGTTTTCGTCTGTTTTCCATTAATTGAAGTGTCCTGCTACTTAATCTATTTTCTTTGGTTCTTAGTTTTTTTGGCGGTTTTCATTCCCGCTTCTAAGAGTTTTTCTTTCATTTCTTTATTAATTTTATTAATTTCCGACTCTTCCTTTCCTAATTGGTGTTTATAGTTTTCCCTTAAAGCTTGTCTATATTCTTCTGCGTTTTGTTTTATTCTGCTATGGGCTTATAAAAGCGATTCACCTACCTTAATTTAGGATTCTGGGTTTTAGGTAGGGATTTATGTGAGGTTATTTTCTAGTGATACAAGAAAAAAAATCTACTATATACGAACAAATTTGTGTAAAAGCACTAACAAGTTGTGCAGTAGCACCAGGTTATTTTTGTACTGAATGAATCTGTTGGAAATTATCTAGGCTAATTTATTTGCTTATACCCTAAATTTTTCAAAATCTCACGAGGGTCTGTATGTCTTGGGACATAACACGTCAATGTTGAAGAACGAGAAAAAGAAATTTTCTTCCAGAGAGTCCTGCACACCACATAATATTTACTGGATACCTCACTGTTTCTTTACTCTGTTGTTGTATTAGGAAAGAGAAGAAAAAAAATTGGAACGTCACTGGCGAAATAAAATTTTAACGATGAAGGAGTCTTATACCTATAGAACTTGCAAAAGTTTACAAAGATACTGAAGAAGCTTAATTGCCCCTATTTTCCGAAAAATTCCCCAAACCGGGACCGCTGTCACCACTGTACAACTAGCGGGAGGTTATATCCCCTATTGTAACATCTGGAACTAGAGGGTGAGAAAATCTTCACCACGCTACAACGCTGTTACCACTGTAATATACTGGTAATGAACCTTAAAGGATGCTTATCCCTGCGAGCGGCTGCAAGGAATACTGGTCCCACTAGTCTGAAGGGCTGGCTCGCCTTCGTGGATTTACGAAAAGGTAAGGAACTTCGGAATAGGGGTTAAGGACTTCTAGGTCTCAGGTCCTGTAAAGAGTTTGAGTCTATGGGCTTACTTTAGAAGCCGGATAAATGTATAAGCCGAAATTCGGTACTCTTTTGGTCTCTGTCTGAATCGGTCGGAAGGAACATAAAAACCAATTTTAGAGTCTACAAATGTATTGGATATACTATGTGGGTTACAATTAAGTTAACAAGCTGTCAGATATAATTAATATTAACTCTTTCGGCGCGAAGGGAGACGAGATGGGATCTTAGCAAGAAAGTAAAGGGGTGACAATCTGTAATACTATAATTTACTCGGGTTAGTATATAGAATTTTGTTACCTTTCGCGTATTTAGGCTCTATCTAATGATACGCCCTTCAGTTCCTCTGGAAATCGGATTTTTTCAGTACCCGACACTTATACGGAACTATACCCCGTCGAAATATAATAATCGCGCGTAATCCGCACCTGGTGCCGACTCTCGTATTAACAACCCTGCCAGAAGACACCGACTGCCTGCTATTACTGATCGCGTACTGGACGCTATCGCGTCCGACCCGGAGCCGGCGATCACTGCCTAAGCGGGCAGTCACGGTGCCCAGTTAGTACTGACTGCCTGACTGGCTAATTTTTTTAGTTTTTATGTCCCGCGAACATTCCTAGTTTATTTTGCTGATTCTGCTGTACTGTTCCACGTGTTGGAATGTAACATGCGATGGTGTCGCTTCGTTGTATTAATTTTCACGAAGGTCTTCAGAGATTTCGTAATTCTTTAAACATTCGGGCTTGTGTCAAAGTAGGTCAATTGTTATTATTTGTATAATTAAAAATGTATACGTTACTGTATTTAATATGGAATATATAATAATTAATTGAATGATTATTATTCTCCCTATGCTACTAGCCCTTATTTTTTCTATTCTTTATTTTCTTGCTATGTTTACATTACAACAATTAATGTAGACCTGAGGAGAAGATTGTTGGCAGTTAAAATGAAATATTTGAGAAGTGCTAAAACATCAAGGCTGGAAAGTAGGACCAAAGAATCTATAAGAAATAACATAAATGCTACAGAAACGGTCATTGACAGAATAGAAAGCAGACGTTAAAATCATTTGGACACCTATTGAAAATGCCTGACGAACGTTATCCCCAAAAACTTCACAGATGGAAGCTCCTTGGAAGAAGCAAAAGAGGTAGACCTTAACGCTCATGAAATGAAGGAATTAGAAGAACAATGGAATCGAGAGGTTTTGGAGAAGGAGTATGCCTTGGACTTGGCGGATTGGCGGAGGAGAACGGTAATATGGCGATAGCTGTCTCCAAAATGTATTGTATTTACGAGTTGGATCCGGTAATAGATGTATATATACATTGTGGTCCACGTTTTTAATCATCAAGTAGCTTTTGATAGTGAATGGTAAGCGGTGATATCCATATGCCCGCTGAAGGTATAATTGACTTTAGTAATAAAGTGAACTTGAATATATGTCCCAATCTAAGCACGACACCTGCATATTATAATAAAAAGAATAGTTCTGAAAAAAGAAGGAGAATTAGAATATAACTAATCGGCTTGTTTCAGTCTATATTACAGTATCCCTTAATTATTATATCTTGAAATAAAATTTCTCATATTACTCCCTTTGTTAATTTTATATGTATTCTTTGTCATCACCATTTTATTCAAATATGTCAAGATTTGTGGTAAGGAACTATTTACATAGCGGTCTCATGGCACGTTTCCATTGGGCCGTTAGACTTATCCACCATTCTCTAAATCGTCAGGAGACTTACTCTAGCTGTGGTTAAAGTGGCTTCGTACCGGCACAGCCTCGTTCAATAATCATACTTCAATACAAACTAAGGTTAAGTTAACCATTCTTTTTTTAAGTTAAAAAATAGTTAGAATTAATTTATACATTAATAAAATTAATTACAAATAAGTTATAGGATCAGACCACGTTATGATTTTAGGAAAAATCTTAATAAAAATACCACTTCTTATATGTATAAATCTTAATAAAAATAATAAATCTTAATAACAAAAATACTTAATAATAATAATGAAAATACTTTTTATACAAGGAAAGGTAGAAAACCGAAAATTACGAGGAAGATCCCCAATAAGACGGATTGATCAAATTACAGTCATATGCAAAAGACCTATGCATGAGTTAAAAGCAATTACCAGAGACAGAGATCTGTGGAGATGGACAATACACAACATTGTATTGAATATTTGTCACTGGCACTAAATAACATTTATAAAGTACTTTTTTAGATATTTTTTTATTTAAATGTTACTACATAACAGCTATATAGGCCCATACAGAAATATTATTCTCAAACAATTCTTTTTATAAAGGCAACACCTTCTCATCTGCTTTAAATATAACCAACCCCTTAAAATACTTAAGCACTTACATCAATTCAGACATGGGATAACAGTTTATTATATCTGGAGTTTAAATAACTGGAAGATATAAAAACGATTTGGTGACGATTTAACGATTTAAACAAAGAAAAAATATCCTATTGACCCTTAATCGATACCTGCTTTTTTAATAGACTCTCTGCATCTGACATAATATTCCTTTGTTTTTAAATATTGATGTATTAATTGCTTTTAGGTTCATTATACTTCGCAATATAGATATGCTTTCAATGTTGCTTTACCCGTTGGTTTTATGCTTTTGTCTGTGTTTTAATAATACACTTTCTTCGAGCTTATTTTTAGGTTTTCTGGGGTTCATTTTTAAATTATTCATTTAACAAGTACTAAGCTTTATCTACAGTAACAGATTTGTACAAATATAACATAGATGATATAATATAGTTGAATATGTTGAATCCATTGAGGAGTACCTTTAAAACCTGTTTAAAAACTTTGAGTAAAAATGTTTTGAATTATGTTTATATAAAAAATACTATAATTTGTATATATTGATGTTCACTGCTTCAGTGGTAGTACCGTAAGACTATTGGTTGACAATACATTTGTGTTAGTTATATTTAATGAATGTCCGTTTATATTTCGCTACACTGTTACACTGTTACACTGTGGATTATGATACCTTTACGTCAATATGTTTTACTAATTTGTACTGTAAAAAAATAATTCTGATCATAATTTCTGCCCATCAAAAATAAAAGCAAAGACAAAGTTTGTAATCATTTCACTATCAATATTAATAAACTAATTTTAGTAGACCCTTCAGTAGACGCAATTTAATTGTGTATATTAGTAGTCGTACACGATCTACTACACCGGTCATAAAAATAGTCCTCTGGATGCTTTTTGTTTAAATTTTAATAAAATAATCTTCTGTTTGAAGTTTTTTTAACATTATTTAATAATATTAGCATATTTTGTTTATTTAAAATGTTTATTTAAATAGCACAAAAAATAGTCCACAACTTTTGAAATAGTTTGATTTATTCTCTTTTTTACTAAACAAATTACAATTAATTTAAAATTAGATCAAGCATGTTAGTCTTCTAAAATTATCTTAAACAAAAATGAAACATTATTTCTCTAAGACATATCATAAAAAAATATAAGAGATGGCAAAAAACATAATAAAATTAAGCCGAGATACTGTTACAGTCATTTCAAATTGGACTTACATGTTCCAAACAAAGATACTTTTTACAAATCGAACAAAAATATTTCGTTTTTCTAATTATTTTTTCATCCACAGTCACCACCACTGCCAATTGCTCCTGAAGTTTTTTGAACTGGCACGGCATTGTCTTCCAAATGACAGATCTTCTTTGGTCGAATCCTTTTTGTCTTGGGTATATAGACATTTTGGCTTCGATTCTCCGGTGGTTGCACATAGGGCTAAATGCTAAATTTGTCAAAACTTCTAGTCGGTTCTTTGTGAAATTTGAAATGTTACAATTATAACAGAACAAAGGAATTTATTGGTCGTGACATTTAAAAGGCTGTAGAAAAACATAGGCCATCTTCTTCTACAACGTGTCACACCATATTGTGCGCATAATTTATCTACGGTATCAACACCGCTTTTTGTGCTGGTATATGATAATATGATTTCCGGTTTACCAGTTACAAGATCAACGTAGTCTTCATGGTCCTAATTTAAATATACTAGAGTCAATAAGTCATCCTTCATTGTTAGAGAAATCCGCAGAAATTTTTTCTTCTATTTACTTTTATTATTTCCAAAGGAGCTAAACAGGAACGAAAATCTCTTAAATATCTATTTTCACAAGTCTGTTGTATTAAGGTGACTTGCGTTTCTTACATCTGTAAGATAAAAGAGCCTTAAAATGGCACACATTTTATTAATGTTTGTAGGGTATGTATCTCAATCGCGACTGAACCTTTTTACTTCTTTTTGTGTATTGATCCCTTCAACAATTATTTGGAACATATTATTATCAAATGATAGATTCTTCCAAATATCCAAAATATCAGTTTTCTGTCTGACATTTTGTTTTAAACTCGAAAGCTGTAGAACAATATTTTTACTTCAAGTTCTTACGTTTTTAGGTGCAATATGTTTGACTCATTTTGTTTTATTATCTTTGCCCAAAAAATATGGACCTATGGCAAAATCTGTATCATCATCTAGTTCCTCATTTTCGTTTTCCGTATCGCTTTTCTTCAAGTTCTCTTCTACATAATCTTCTTCTCCCTCGTCCTCTTCATCAGCATACTCATCACCCATCGAAACTTCTTTAAAAAGTGCTAATAAGTTTTTTTGCTTTTTTTTTAATAATCCATAATATCTGAAAAATAAAGTTTTATAATAAAACAATTACTTTCAAATCACAAGATTCTATATACTTCTCTACATGCACACGGTCCAATGCACTGGTTTTACAAACTACAAACTTACAGTTCGAGCATCAACACTGCAATGATACGCAGTTATATATTGTAGTATCATGGATTAATATACCTATCGAAAGAAGATATAGAGCCGAAAAAACTCGAAGACTTCCGATTGGATTTAGAGTTGACCGTCATTGACTCCCACCGGTCTCCTAGACAAGCTGTCTCGTCTGAAAGGTTAACGGTAGGTATCCTAGATTAGAATATTTCCAAAAAAATACTGTAACGGGACAGAATCGGCATCTTTAGCGGCTTTTCTGTAAGAGGTTTAAATGGATTTTGCGGGTAGTCTAACAGTGTTGTTTCTAAACACCGGTTGCTAACAATATAACGAAAATATTAATGAAACAGATTAGCGGTATAAAATAATTTCTTAGGAAATACTACTGTAACCTCGAAAACCTTTTTTGGATGGTGATAAAAAAGGTCACCAATGGAGACACTGTGGACGGTAGCCAGATGGTTGGTGGAGAGCCAGTCGTGGGTTCGAAACTAGCTTTTGGAACCGGGAATGGACGAAATAAGTAAATGTAGAACAGGATAAGATATATTAGAAAAGATACAAAAATAAACAAGAATATAGATGAGTACACCAAAGATAAGATAAGATAGGAAAAGAGCGCCTTTTAACTTTTTGGGGTTCAAGGGGAAAGTTAAGAAACGTTATAAACGAAAAAGAGAAAAGGAAAGATATTTAGATTCTGAGACAAAATCCAAGAAAATATATCAACAGTTAATTATTAAATAAATTTGGTCAACACACTACCTACACAAATAATAAATATATTAAGGGGACTCCGTCCACCTACTTACCTACGAAACTTAATCAGCCTGATCTCTCTCAGGTCTGGTCGAAGGTATAATAATAATTTGATGTAAAAAGTAAATATTCAGAGGTATTATTTTTATCAGGAAACTTATTAGGAGTGAAGAAATAAAATTCATTGATAAAACAAAACAATATAGTCAACACCACAATGAAATAAGCAGCTGAATGTACACACAAGTAAATATATCGCACCATTAATTATTAAACGGTGGTATACATTTAAAAATAAACAATATTATGATTAAGAAATACCTTTACTAATACAATATAACTAAAACTGATTTAACAAATCTCTCTTCGCTGTTTATGGGCTTATCTCGAGATAACGGGTACAGTAAGTTTAAAAATTTATAACAATGATAGCAAATAACAAAACTAATTAAATTTCAATTCAAAAGAATAACAAAAGATTACTAAAATTCTGAATTATCAAAATTAAACTAACCCGCACTTTATTTTAAGTTTTCTGTCTGTCTCGCACTGTTGTTTAATAATTAATTGTTTTTACTGAGAATTAAATGTTCGTAATAATTATTACGAACTAGCTGATTAAAAGTTTGTATGAAAATATTAAATGTTCTTTTAATTAAATTGCTAAATCAGTAGTCAACCTTAACTACAGGTTAAGAAATGGTTTGACACTGATTCGTACAGGAATGGGTAATATGATTACCATATTATTCGCCCAGATAATTTAAGGTAATATGATTACGATAACTTACAATAAATCTCGATGACTGCTGCACTACTTCACAGAAGCTACTATTTTACTAGTATCAAGCACTTAAGGTAATTAAAACAAAGGTACTTTATAACCATGTTTAATCTTTTTTAGATTAACAAACTGAAATATTTAAGTGTATACACATTTAAAGAAAAAATTCACAAAGAACGGAGATAAGCAAGCGTTTTTACTCAAAGACTGCCCTGCCAGAAGTGATCTTCTTCCCTCAAAATTTACCAAACTTCCCAAAAAAGGTGAGATATCCCCCATTTCAAAATGACAGGCAAGGCTGTTTCCATTTCTAGGAAGATACTCGAACATAGAAAAGTTATAGGTAAGTAACGGAACCTTTGTCGTTGAAAACGTGAGAAAATGTGTGAGAGATTAAACCTTCTGAATTACGTTCTCTCAGAAAAATACTATAAACTGCTTTACGACGAGTTTTACCAAATTTATCAAAAAGAAACCGCCTGGAACCAAAAAGATTAACCAAGGCTCCCCATAAAGTTATACTACTTCGGCATCTTTTGATAAGTCGGACCTATCCGCACATTTAGAAATCCATGGTACTTCGGTAGGTTCCAATAAAAATTGGCCAATGGTAAACAAGACCACCCGCATAGCTATTTGCGAATACGACTATGGGTATCTCAGCATCAGGATGTAAAGGGATTAAAAATTGTTTGTTATTTTAATTATAAAAAAAATGTTACACTACGGACACGGAAGTACTTGGAAGCTGAATATTATTTATAATTTTATTATTATTTATTATTTGAATAATTTGCAAACGAAACATAGTGATATTATTTAATAATTTTTTTTTGTACTATCAGTTAATTTCTGCTATATTTATTTAAAATTTTAACCAACAATAATAACGGCTTTACTTCAGATTTATAGTCACCGTATCTCCCACATCTGTCAATGCGGTTTAAAGCTCTTATTTCGTTTCTCCCTCGACCAATACCGATACTTGTCACGAGAGCCAATATCGGCGAACACAAAGATTTCTCACAATGTTTTAACCATGGCTATGGAATGCGAAAAACCTTCACAATAGTTCATTTTACGAATTCCATCAGTCAACAACACTCAAAAAGCAGGGTCTAAGCCAGCGACGAAATCCCAAGAATTCATTTCTGTGTGGAAGATATTCTATTGAATTATTTCTGGGTGATTTCTGACAAGAATGGAAAAGTTTTTTCATCAACTATAAAATAAACTTAACTGTTTCAAAAGTGTAAAACTAACTAAAGATGGACCATTTTTTAAAATTAAAGAACGTTCAAAAACGGTTTTTATTGCTTTTGGTTGTATTTGTTATCTCAAAATTTGTAATATAGATAGAATATCTAAAAGAGTGTTATAAACATCATACTTACAAAATTAGTCAAATATAAATTTATTATGTATAATTTGGGGTAAATAACAATTTAAAATGCGAATACAAGGATGCCTGAGTTAAAAAATAGGACGTATACTCTTCTTCTTCTTTTCTTCTTTTTATATAGACATGACTCTGTCTGTTTTTCAATGTGCCTCCAGTAAGTTGTCATTCCATCGTGTTCGTGGTCTTCCTACTGATTGTCTTCCTATTGAAGAACCGTCTCTTGCCGTCTTTACGACTCTATTTCTTGTCATTCGGCTTATATGATCGTTCCATTCTACTCTTCTATTTCTCACCCAGTTAGTATAATCTTAATGTCTAAATTAACAACTTAAGAACGTGTTTTAAATAGAGCACTGGTACCAAAAGATGAATTGTCTTTTCGACATAAAGTCGAACAGTAAATACAGTAAAGTGATATACAATATGGACGGTGTTTTTCAACAACCGTCTAACCCACATTTGTTTACAAATGAGGTTAGATGTGTCAAACTGTCAATCATAATGCATACTACATCAAGCAAAACTGATATAAGCCATATTCATACTCATGGAGGTGTTTGTGAACTAAGTTCTAAGCCACATTCGTCAAATAATATGAAAACACAAATTGTAAAAATAGTCTAACCCATGTTTTTATTAAAAGTAATGAATTTTGAAAAGAGCTATGAGTCATGCCGATTTACTACACAAGTTTACGTGTTATTTACAACGTCATAGATCTTGTCAAAATCCATATCTATATAAATATGTGGGGTAGACGCTTGTTGCAAATGTTTGTAAGGGTCTTTTCATTGTATGCACCAGAGGCAAAATATTAAATTGAACAAATCTTTATTTTGACTTATTAAAAGACGAGGAATTTATTATAACACTCATATTACAATTTTATTTAAATAAATAAAATTGCACCAAACTAGAAGCTTTATCTTTAATGGTAAAATACGAGAGTATGTTATTTAAAACTGCGAATTTTCTGTGTTGTCAGCTCGGCAATTATTAATTAAAGACATTTTTAAATTCCCCTTATCGCAGATAGTATACCGAAAAGGTAACATAATATGTTTTGCGATTACTCTAATGTTGGTTCCATAAATGCCGACAAAAATTGCATTAACAAATAACGAAACCTGTTGTTCATTATATAAAATATTGGAACTGTTGCTTGATAGTCAAAATTCTGTTTAGCAAAATATTGTAGGAATGTGATAGGAATATTATACATAGGTATGATTTGGAAGGAATAGGGTTAAATCCTGATTTCGAGATTGATCAAGATTAAATCGAGTATGAATTTAATCAGTAACAGTTACTTTTACTATTAATAATGAACTCGAATGTATTTACCATTTCGGAGGGATAAAAGGTTATTGCAAAATGACCATTTACATTTTTACAATTTTGCAAAAACCGTCTAAGCCGATTTAAGATATTTTTTGCAATAAACTGGTTTTACTTATTTTGCTTTTGTACGTTTTTTTAGATAGCCTGTAATTATTGAAATATAAAATGTAAAAATAAAGCCTTATTTTCTATCAGTGAATTTCTTTAAGTAATTAGACACAATATGCTCATTTACTCTGAACCATATAATATATATATAATATATATATATATAATATATATATAATATATATATATATATATATATATATATATATTATAATATATATATATTATTATACTCTTCTTCCACAAACGCGGAAGGAACAAAAATAATTAAGGAATCCATCGGAAGTAAGTTTTTTAAGAAATCTGAAGACAAAATATGTATTAATTTTAAGATAGAAAGTTTGTATATTTGTAAATAGATAGATTAGTACCGAAATTTTATGACTTATAAAGAACTAAGCCATTCTAAACGAGTTATTGACAAACCATTTGTACATTATAGAAAATAAGCTGTTACCTGAAGGATTAGTCCGGTATTGTGTTGTATAAATCTTCTATTATGACTAAGGCAAAAATCTTTGAAATGTATAAAAATTATTTGTTTACAAGGAAATGACCATTGTTAAAAGATTAAAGTTCCTTGCTTGAAAAACGGTAATTAGCATTCCAACAAGTGTGGTAAACAAATTTGGATTTTGTGATGAGACGATCTTTTTGGAAGGGGAAATCGACAGACCGAGGTTGATAGAGTTTTTGTTGGTTCGAGAAGACTGTGATGTTTGAGTGATCGAAAAGAAAGGTTGCGTCTCGACAGGCGTGTGTGTTCGTGAGTTGGAGGCCGGCATTGTTAAGTGGATAAAGTTTACCAGTCTTGTTAGCAGAATTGTGGAAGAAGTAGATTGCAAGTCGATGTAAAGAAATCCTTGAATCTAAAGTGTGCAGTTTCTGGAATACGTGTTAAATAGTTTGTGGCACCAAGGTGAGAAAAGAGATCCTTGGGTCACGAAGAAGTTATATGAATGTTTGAAGAAGTGATTTTCGTGTGTTAAGTGTTGGAGAATTGAGTCAGGAGGTTAAATTAAGTCAGTTAAATTGGCTGGAAGGAGCAGATACTGAAACAAGAAGCCGAGGCGCAAGGTGGAAGAACACATTGCTGTGGAAGGTGGACAATTCTTTGTGTGGTCCTAAAACAATCCAGGGAAGAAAGGTCAGATATTTTCCTTTTTCAAGTTGAAAGGTGTGTAAATCGTAAATGTGATTTGTTTACCTCATTGTTGTTAACCAGTTTTAAAGCATGATTAGACCTTTTTACGTTATCAAATGTTTTTAAATGTTTTGTTTCCATAATAAAATAGATTTTTTTAAATATAAGGAAGATAAAAGTTTATAAAGGTATCCAAATTTAAATTAGTTTCAAATTGTTTTGTCTCAAGAAGAAAATAAGAATTAAAATTTTCTTTTTGTATTAATTTCATTACATGCATATTCGCTGATTGAAAAGATAACGGCAAATTTAATAATTGTTTTTTTTTATAAAATAAAAAATATCTGTATTTTATGTATTATACTTTTTATTATTATCCTTTGTTTTTCCTATCCCGATAAATACAACTAGAAAACTTTGAACTCACTGAACATAAGAAATATCAGAAGTTTATTTTTAGGACATTGATAACGAGAAAGTATATTTTTGTGATTGTTTCAAGTAAATAAATTAAAATCAAAAATACAAAATCATAACAACTGGCGCCCAAACGTGTGAAGCTTAGAAAGTATTTCTAGTTGGAATTTAAAAGGATAGGGAAAGAAAGCAGGTTGATTGAGAATTTATTTCCGATGGTCAAAGTTTATAATAACTGCATTTTATGACATAACATTTCAAATTTCTCTAGGTACAAGTTTTGCATGATATATTTTATTATATTTGATTGATTTTTTACAATTGACAAAAGTTTTAAATTTTATTGCATTTATTTAAATTTATTGCATTTGGGATAAGAGAAAAATTTTTTCGTCTTTGCAACATTACTCGAATTTCATATTTGGCGGGGATATTATTGCACAAATTTAAGAGTTTCATATCAGGCGGGGATAAATTTGAACTACATGTCGATCACGAGAAGCAAAAGCAAAGAAAACAAAAAACAAGAAGAACATATAGAACAAGAAGACATTTTTGAAACAACAATCATGGCATCAGAACAACAGGAATTGTCAGGAATAGAGAAAATGTTACAAATAATGATGCAAAAAATGGATAAAGTGGATAAAACAATGGAACAGAATCAAAGAGAAACTCACAAGAGAATGGAAGAAAATCAACGTGAAACGAAACAAGCAATAGAAAAAAAACCGACAGGAAACACAACAAGTGATAAAAGAAGTTAAAAGTTGCTTAGAGAATGTAAAAAAAAGAAATGGCAGAACAAGAGGTGGAAATAAAAAATGAAAAACAAAATGGAAAAGGAATTAGAAGAGTTAGAAACAAAGTTTGAAAACGCTCTGCAAGAAGATAAGGAAGAAATAGAAATAAGAGTGATACGGAATGAAAATTTAATTAAGGAAATAAGACACCAAAATAGAGTCGGAGAAACAAGAGAAATAGTTATCCAGAATTCCGGCGAAATAAAAATAACAGTTTGGCGGGGATGTAAGAAAACTACACCCCGTACCGTTCATGAATAATCTAAAGAAAGATAATACAATACATGGTGAAATTTTGAGACAGCTAAGGAAGTTATCAGAAATCATCTCAAAGATGAGGCAAGTCTATGGTTTGACAGCAAAGTGGAGGAATTTGAAAATTGGCAAGAATTTGAAAACAAATTTCTGAGTTTTTTCTGGGGAAAGACAGAGCAATTACAGATAAATAAGGAATTGCAAAATGGGAAATACCATGAGAAGATGGGTATATCAGAAAAAACATACACGCATTGCAAATGTACACATAACGCAAAACATCTGCAATACAATTATTCATCTGAGCAATTAGTCGAGTTGATTGCAAGACACTTTGAAGACACAATGGAAGACCACATAAATTTACAAAACTACAAAGATATCGATAGTTTATGCCAATTCCTACAAATAAGGGCATCACGGATACAGGAAAGAAGAGCAAGAAGGTCACAAGAGAATTATAGACATCGAGAAAACTCAGGAATACAGAGAGAGAGGACAAAATTTTAGGAGGGATTACACTAGACGAGAATTTATGTCCCAGGAGGGAAAACGAGAATCGGGAAAATAGAAGAGGAAATGATGATTTCAGAAATCCGGCCATGGAATGAAGACAGATATCGAGAAAATCAAAACAGAAATAACACCCGCACATATCCAGAAAACAGAAATTACAATAGACGAAATGAACAGGAATATCGTGGAAACCGAAACGGATATGACAGACCAAAAGAAAATAGAAGAGAGGTAAATCATACACAAATAGAAGAAAATGAGGATGAAAGAAATAGAGATGAGAGAAGAAATACGGAAGAACAACAGTCGGTTTTTCACGAAAGCACCCACTAAGAACAAAAAACCAGGCAGGAATTTTTTGTCACCCGAAGGAATTCATTAAATTGGCAGGAAATAATGAGGAAAGAAGAGGAGTTAATTTAAAATTTGTAGATGGTTTCATTAACAATAGACCAATAAAGATTTTGATAGACACCGGGTCAGAAATAACCTTAATAAACAGAAAATTAATAGAAGAAGTACAGTTGACAAATTTAATATACAAAATACCAAGGGTAAATTTGGTGGGTGCGAATAAACGGATTTTGGCAACGATAAATGAAGGCATACGAGTGATGGTACGACTGGATAAAAAAATGTATGCATTACAATGTGTAATAATGCCAAACATGTCGCATGACATGATTGTAGGAGTGGACGAACTGGGCAGAAAAACATGTAGTAATAGATTTCAAAAATAACACGATGAAACTGACTGAAGAAAAGGAAGGAGAACAGGAAAACGAACATGGGAAACAGAAAATTGATATTTCGGAGAAAGAACAAACAGTGGAAATGAATCTGGCAACGAAGCAAGGACAAAGAAGAAAAAGGAAAAGACTTAAGAAAAGGATAAAGGAAGTCAATACCGGGGATTCCTCAAAAGAAGAGATGAGCCCCGAAGAAGAAGAAGAAGAAAGAATATCAACAAAGGAAGATGAAAACGACATAATTGAAACAGTGGTTTTTAGGGAAGAGATTAATGAAAAAGAGGATGAAGAATGGACGATAAATATGTGTCAAGAATCTGAGGAAAGAGAAATTAAATTGATGTGTGGAGAAGAAAGAGAAAATGAGTTGCGTTTGATATTAAAAAAATACGAAACGTTGATAAATGAGGAAAACAGAGTGGCCAGAAAGTACGAACATTCATTTGAGGTAAAAAACTTGGGAAATTTTCGATCGAAAACGTACCCGATTCCATATAAGTATCGACAACAGGTGAAAGAAGAAATTAATAAAATGTTGGAAGATCAAATAATTGAACGATGTGATTCACCGTATATTAATCCAATTGTAATAGTAAAGAAAAGCAGTGGAGAATTGAGACTATGTTTAGATGCCAGAAATATCAACCAGCACACGGTATCACAATATGAATCACCTCTAAACATCGAGGCCATATTTGGAAGAATTACAGGGTCACACATATTTTCTAAAATTGATTTAAAGCATAGTTTTGGTTGATACCTTTAGCTGAAAAATGTAGAAACTACCACCGCTTTCTCAATTGATGGTATTGTCTACAGATTCAAGGTAGTGCCTTTTGGTTTACAAAGCGCTTGTGCAGCACTGGTACGGGCTTTACATTCGATTTTAAATCGATACGAAGATTTCATAGTCCATTACATCGACGATTTGTTGATTTTTTCACGAGATGTACAGAGCCATATGAAACATATAAAAATAATTCTGGAAGAATTGGATAGAGCGGGATTAAAATTAAACATCGAAAAATGTCAATTTTTCCAAAAGGAAGTAATTTATCTAGGGTTTCAATTGGACACTAAAACAGTCAGCCTAGCCGAAGATCGAGTCAAGCTCATTGATGAATATCCAAGACCAACCAATTTGAAAACATTGAGAGGTTTTCTTGGCACGATCAATTATTTTAAAAAACTAATTCCCGATTTAAGCCAGAAGGAAATTCCTCTAATAAAATTACTAAAAAAAGGGATAAAAATGGAATTGGAAAGAAGAACAGGAGAAGGCTTTTCAAATATTAAAACAAGAATTTGCGAAAGGAACGAAAATATACCACCCCAATTATAATCTACCATTTATACTCCGAACTGATGCGTCAATACAAAAATTTGCAGGAGTTTTGTCACAGATACAAAACGATCAAGAAGTGCCAATATGTTTTATATCTCGAGTGACAAAGACTCACGAAAGAAAATATAGCGTGACAGAATTGGAATTTGCCAGTGTACTATTTTGTGTAAACAAATTAAGATATTACTTATTGGGAGCCAAATTCACAATCGAGACGGATCATGCCGCGTTGATTCACATCATGAAGAACCGATTGGTGAATAATCGGATACATAGAGGCATTCTATTATTACAGGAGTACGATTTTGAATTCCGGTATATCAAGGGAAAAGACAATATCATAGCCGACGCACTAACACGGGATGAAGACACGGAAAAAAGGATGCAATTACGTTACATGTGGGACTAAATATCTTGACAGAAGAAGAAGGTGTATTCTCATTAAATGAAATAAGAAGAGATCAAGGAGAATTAGAGGAAAAAGAAAAAAGAAGAGCGGAGATGGAAAACGACATATATTTCAAGAGAATAGACGGAAGGGAACTATATTTGGTGACACAAACATTGGCAGAGAAGATTATAAAGAAATTGCATGAAGACAATGGACATATCGGCAGCAGAAAAGTTTGGCTGGTGTTTCGAGAAAATTATATTTGCCGACAGGATTACCGCATTACAAAGGAGATTACACAAAAGTGCCCGATCTGTCAAAAGTATAAAATTAGGAATTTCAAGAATGAAAACGTTTACGAAAAATATTATATCCCGGAACAAATTAGATATTGTAGCAATAGATATATTAAGCGATCTAATTATGACAACGAAGAGGAATAAACATGTTTTAGTCATGATAGATGTATTTTTCAAAATATGTAAAATTATACAGTTGCCGGACCACGAAAGGCGAAGAAATAATGAGAAACATCGACAATTTTATAGCCACCGTAGGAACACCAAGAAGGATTCTTCTAGACAATGCAACATACTTCAGGAATGATCGTTTCAAGGGACAACTTCGAGAACGGGGAATAGAGACAAATTTTGTTAGCATCAGACATCCTCAGAGTAATCCTTCGGAACGATGTATACAGGAAGTGACGAAATTTCTTTCGAATTACAACAGATGGTCAACATCGACGATGGGATCGGAAAGTGTCCGAAGTAGAAATGTATTTAAATACCATCCCAAGCACCGTAACGAAAGAAACCCCAGAATATATAATGAAAGGGATAATGCCGATAAGGCCATGGGAAGATATAAAACAAAAGGAATACACACAGATAATGGAAGATGTGCAAAGGAGATTGCGGAGAGCAAACGAAAAATATATCAAGAGACAAGATCAAACTAGGAAAAGAAGACCAGTTTACTTTCCAAAAAGGTGAGAAGGTTATGGTGAGAGCATTGCGAGTGTCCAACATCCCTGGCAATGTATGCGCAAAGTTAATGCCTGTTTTTGAGGGTCCTTACGTAATAAACAATGATAATGGTATAAATAGTTATGTTTTGAAGCATTTGGATTCAGACAAGATTAGGGGAATATATAATATCAACGATGTTTATAAATATTATGAATAAGAGACAAAGAATGTTTGCATAAGAGAAAAATCCCTACATAATTCAGTAATTTTTATCATATGCAAAGGCGGGGATTTATTATACTTCTTCTTCCACAAACGCGGAAGGAACAAAAATAATTAAGGAATCCATCGGAAGTAAGTTTTTTAAGAAATCTGAAGACAAAATATGTATTAATTTTAAGATAGAAAGTTTGTATATTTGTAAATAGATAGATTAGTACCGAAATTTTATGACTTATAAAGAACTAAGCCATTCTAAACGAGTTATTGACAAACCATTTGTACATTATAGAAAAATAAGCTGTTACCTGAAGGATTAGTCCGGTATTGTGTTGTATAAATCTTCTATTATGACTAAGGCAAAAATCTTTGAAATGTATAAAAATTATTTGTTTACAAGGAAATGACCATTGTTAAAAGATTAAAGTTCCTTGCTTGAAAACGTAATTAGCATTCCAACAAGTGTGGTAAACAAATTTTGGATTTTGTGATGAGACGATCTTTTTGGAAGGGGAAATCGACAGACCGAGGGTTGATAGAGTTTTTGTTGGTTCGAGAAGACAGTGATGTTTGAGTGATCGAAAAGAAAGGTTGCGTCTCGACAGGCGGTGTGTTCGTGAGTTGGAGGCCGGCATTGTTAAGTGGATAAAGTTACCAGTCTTGTTAGCAGAATTGTGGAAGAAGTAGATTGCAAGTCGATGTAAAGAAATCCTTGAATCTAAAGTGTGCAGTTTCTGGAATACGTGTTAAATAGTTGTGGCACCAGGTGAGAAAAGAGATCCTTGGGTCACGAAGAAGTTATATATGAATGTTTGAAGAAGTGATTTTCGTGTGTTAAGTGTTGGAGAATTGAGTCAGGAGGTTAAATTAAGTCAGTTAAATTGGCTGAAGGAGCAGATACTGAAACAAGAAGCCGAGGCGCAAGGTGGAAGAACACATTGCTGTGGAAGGTGGACAATTCTTTGTGTGGTCCTAAAACAATCCAGGGAAGAAAGGTCAGATATTTTCCTTTTTCAAGTTGAAAGGTGTGTAAATCTTAAATGTGATTTTGTTTACCTCATTGTTGTTACCAGTTTTAAAGCATGATTAGACCTTTTTACGTTTATCAAATGTTTTAAAGTTTTGTTTCCATAATAAAATAGATTTTTTAAATATAAGGAAGATAAAAGTTTATAAAGGTATCCAAATTTAAATTAGTTTCAAATTGTTTTGTCTCAAGAAGAAAATAAGAATTAAAATTTTCTTTTTGTATTAATTTCATTACATGCATATTCGCTGATTGAAAAGATAACGGCAAATTTAATAATTGTTTTTTTTTATAAAATAAAAAATATCTGTATTTTTATGTATTATACTTTTTATTATTATCCTTTGTTTTTCCTATCCCGATAAATACAACTAGAAAACTTTGAACTCACTGAACATAAGAAATATCAGAAGTTTATTTTTTAGGACATTGATAACGAGAAAGTATATTTTTGTGATTGTTTCAAGTAAATAAAATTAAAATCAAAAATACAAAATCATAACAATATATATAATATATATATATATATATATATATATATAATATATATATATATATATATATATATATAATATATATATATATATATATGTGGCTTAGACTATTATTGCAGAACAACCATCCCCCGTGAACGAAAATGTTAAACCTTTTTTCGAGCTACCACTGACTGACCTGTTCCTTTCGATACGCTTTGCTTTTGACACATAATTTATTAACTCTTTTTACCTCTAAAATCGTGTATTATTCTTTAGAATCTTCTCGTAGCAAGAAAGTAGTTACTCACTCAGTATCCCGCAGGAAATTGGTTGGATAAAAAATATTGGATAGTTTGTCTTAAACTCGAATCAGTATTGAATTCTACATTTGGACACCGGATAGTCGTTTGTAAATTGTGCCAGAAGTCAAAGGCGGAGTCTTTTTACAAATTTAGAACGGAAATATGTTTTACTTATATATAAAATTTGATAAAATGTTAGAATTTTAGTTAATCGAATTATGTTAACTAAAATAGCTATGTAACCGCAATCTTTCCTTTAATCTCTGGTACAGAATGGTTAAATGCTATGTATGGTCCATATTGTTATATAACATGGAAACATGGACGTTACGAGTACCTTCCATTAATAAGTTGGTCTTCGAAATGTGGACGTTGCAAAGAATGTTCCGCATACCATGGACAGATAGGGTGAGAAACGAGAAAGTCTTAAGAAAGGCAAATACTGAGAGAGAACTACTCAGTTTGATCAAGGTACGAAATTCGGCGAAACTAAGCCATATTCTGAGAGGAAAAAAATATGCAATTCCTCAACTAATCATCCAGAGAAAGATTGAAGGCAAGAGAGGAGTAGGTCGCAAACAAATGTCGTGGGTACGGAACATAAAGAACTGGACAGGCATAAACACACTCGCGATCTTTTGTACGCCGCAAAAGACATTGAGATCTGACCTTGAGATAATTCGCCAACGCATTATAGGTCCTTGCCTTATCAATTTTGTTCCAATTATTTTGTTATACACCTCGTTAAAAATCGATAAATAACATATATACTAGGTCCAAACTTTGTCCATAGGTGAAGCTTTGTAGTTGTTTTACTTCAAGAACTTGTTCTATTGCCACTTTGTATTCCATTAATTGACTTTAATATTCTCCTATTCCGTTCTTGCCAAATAGTATAGTATAATAGAGTATTTAGTCATTTTTTGATTATTATAGGACATAATGTTTTGAACTAGTTCCATATGTTTGTTGAAATTGTTTCTCTGATCATTGTTGACATTTTAAACCAATTTTGTGACCACCTGTAGCAAAGTTGGTTCTTTTTCTTTTAGGAATTCCTTTTATTGTTTTCTTTTATATTTTTCCAATATTATTGGTTTCATACTGGTCTTTTTGAAGTTATATAGTCTTTTGCATTTCAAAATAATCACTGTTTGACCGAGAACTATCAATTTTGAAATCCGTTAGTGTCATGTCCAATTGGCAAATCCTTTAGGTGTTTGGTTCACACGCTGGTGGTTGTGAGTTCGAATCCCAATTATTAATTTCCTTTTTTATTTTTTAAATATTTAAAAACCTCACGTTAATCTTATTAAATATATGTAATTTACGCAAAAATGCTAAATTTTAAAATAAAATGACAATTTACAACATAATCCGAGTTGTTGGTCTTTTATTTTTATCTTCGTGAAGTAAGTTATGGATATTGGCAGTTTTAAATACTTATGAATATTACATTTTAATTTATATTCTATTATTATATTGAATTATATTGCAGTGTATTTATTGTATTGTAATTTTTATATTAATAACAAAATAAACAATGAATGTGCAAAAATTTTTTTTGCATTTAACTCCTTTTATACATATATAAAAATACAAATATATATTTTTATTAGATATTGATACAATCCTTCATTTACTATACTCCTACTACAGGTCAAATGTTTATATATAGCAAACGATGCACCATATACCTATATAACTAATTATTTTTCTCTTTCTGCTCCCTCTTACCTATAACATTACATATGTAATGATTGTGCAGATTGACTCCCATATAAATTTTTAACGGCGAACGCGTGTATAGAAGTATAACTTCTACCGGCAGTCCCACTGGACTGCCATACCCGTTTTTTTTTACTAAAGTGCAATATATTCACGAATTTTTAATATATTGAAATTTTTGTTTTCTGTTTTACAAGATTTTTATCTCTTCGATTTTAGCTCTGTTTAACTTTTTTAGCTTTATTTTGTTACACTTCTTAACTTCTACATATTCTTGTTACTAAAGTCTTGTTTTTTTTTATACCAGATATCTCTACCACATTATTCTGGGTTGAACCAGATCTTCCTTACTTTTATAATATTTTCCTTCCATTTTGGCATCTATCACTGTATTTTATAACATTTATTAGATGTATCAGTCTACATGCTTTACTTTTATTTTTTTTTTCAAGATTATATTTAGTTTCTCTCTAATTTCTTTTACCTTCTTGTTTTCAAATTGTTTAACGTTATATCTCCTTTTATTCGAGTATATTTATATCTATTTTGTCGCAAATTCCTGTTTTCATTATTTCTTATTACTCATCTTACTAAATAGTTTTATTGCTTGTAGAATCTTGTTGAAACGTAACTTGTCCGGATAATGAGTTGGAATTAAAAGAGTAGAACTTAGAATTACGTAGAATTCTAGATTCCAAGAACTTTATAAATGACTCAACCGAGACTTATGATTTTTTGCGCAATGATATTGTACGTTAACTTCCACAACCGCACAAAATAAGCGGAATTGCACGTCACGATGCGCACCTGCAGTTTGTTGTTAAATTTAGCATATATATATAAAATAAGTTTTTATTTCCCAAATTAATCATTTCAATCATAATGTCCTGATTATTTTGAGATTGTCAATAAAAAATTTCAAGATTTGTTCTAGTATCTTATTTTTTTTTATAACTAACCTAAGGTACAACATATGCTAGTCCAATTATCAATACATTATCAATTTGTACCTTGTGTGAACATGCAAGGGCCTGCTAAAATATATTTTTTAACTAACTACTAAGCTTAAAATGTGGTAAAAAAAAAGAAAGCATGTAGCCACATAGCCAAAGTAACTAATGCGTTGGATAAACTTTGCAAATATATAATTCTAGGATTTAGAAAAAATAAAAACTAAAAATTGACCCAAAGTACAACACTCTCCCCTAGATATGGTTGATGCCAATGAAACCGATTCCAACTAAATCTGAACTGTTAAGAATTTGTTTACAGCCATTTTAATTAGCAACATTTACAGGTATGTCGATTTTTTGTAATTTCGAAATAATCGGTAAAATCACAAGACAATAAAATAGTTTTTTAGAATTTAGAAACGAATTTAAAATGATATGTTACCATCTCCAGAAAATAATAAAGATATTGACAAATTCTAAATCACCCTACAAGAGCAAAATCAAATCATTACCATCATACCAAACTCCTTCTTTGTCAAAAACACTTAAACTCTCAACCATAAAAACTTTATTTGCGACATCTGTTTTCTGAAGAGTGTTATTTTCTTGAAATCAATAAGGCCCTTAAAATTTATTACTCTCTAATGCAGAAGATGATGGTGAGGTATTTTCACAAACTGTCAAGTATTTTAAAAGAAAACGAGTCATAAATTCTAAAGTTCCAGTTCAATTTTTATTCAAGTTCTTTCACACATGGGACATTTATTATATATTGGATGTGAAAACTCTGAAGAGAAAAGAAATTTATGGTTAGGCTGGTTTAGAAATGGATATATATATATATATATATATATATATATATATATATATATATATATATACCTATATATATATATATAGATATATATATATATATATAGATATATATATATATATATATATATATATATATATAATATATATATATATATATATATATATATATATAATATATATATATATATATATATATATATATATATATATATATATACATGTATATATTGTTGTACTTTTGAATGTGCAATGTTTTATGAATGTCCATAAGCAATAAAAACTTATGGACATATATATATATATATATATATATATATATTATATATATATATATATATATATATATATATATATATATATATATATATTGGATTTGAAACTTCCGCGGGAGCTATATGTGATTTTCAGTTGTTTTCCGGGTTTGACTCCGCGTTAAGTAATTTTGGTTTTTATAAAAACCATTGTTTTGACGACGTTTCGGCAAGGTCACACTTGCCATTGTCAAGTCAGATTAGTTCTGCTTCGTCTTGATGTTTCAGGAGAACAGTTTCTCCTGAAACATCAAGACGAAGCAGAACTAATCTGACTTGACAATGGCAAGTGTGACCTTGCCGAAACGTCGTCAAAACAATGGTTTTTATAAAAACCAAAATTACTTAACGCGGAGTCAAACCCGGAAAACAACTGAAATCATATATATATATATATATATATATATATATATATATATATATATATATATATATATATATATTGTTATGCTATTTAAATTGTATTCTATTGCTTATTTAGAAAAGATCCTGTCTATATTTATTAAATGATCTAATCTCCAATTAATCACAATAAATCAGCATTAATTAATTACAATCTCAGGATATTTAACTTGTACTATTTACCTTTGATCGTGGATTCAAAATATTTTCCAATTGGCTTCCTAATTGGGATAGGTAATATGACCTGAATAAAATACACAGAATTTCAACTGAAGTATATGTGAGATGTCCTTTATTTTATTGAAATTTTATATAACAATCAATCCGGTAATATTTGCAATACAATACTTTAAATATATGAGAAGTTGTTTTCTATCATGGACCCAAATGTTATTTTACATTGATTTTTAATATGTGTTATAACTAAGCTCTCTTTATAATTTTTTCTTTTTTAAATGATCGCAAAATTAACTGTCTCTATAATTTATTCAATTTATTTAATTTATAAATGAAAACCACACTCCTGCTCTAATGAAAATTGACTGACCTTTCGTTATCTGCCGTTGCAATTCTATGGCCACGCCATAAAAAAAAACCTTTCTCTGCTTCTGCTCCTATTTTGGTCCAGAAGACGTACACCTTTCTCCTCTCTGTCCTTGTATCTGCAACCCAACAACTCGTGTAATTCTATGCAGCCTCCTTTTTGAACCAATCTCCGCGCCTGTTTATAACTTCAAATGTTTCCGGCTTCGTCTGCTATTAATATTCTTATAACCTTTTGGTTTTTCTATCTCTCTGTACCCCGTTCCTCACACTCATCAGCTTTTACACCGCAAATAAACACACCCGGTAAATTACGTCTTCGGGACTTCAAACAAACACAAACCACAAAGCTCCTTCCTTCTTGGGCGACGAAAACTGACTAACTCCTTTCCTCTCTCCTATCTCATAGCCAAAACCACTCCCTCCTTTGCACTCAAAAATTGACCAATCAAAATCATCCACCTCTGTGACGTATCGTTACCAATCAACTCCTCTTTATAAAACGTCATTCGGGTAATTCCAGAAAACAACATTCTTTAATTATTCTAACTAAATCTATCTGCTTTACAAATATTTCTTACTAATAGCTACAAACGATACCTGTTTCTCAATTCAATGTCTTTTGTTAATAAACTTTTACCGATATAATCTTTCGGGGGGAAAAACCACCGCACATCCCGGTCTATTGTTTAAACACTTTCTATATACACTTTTATTACGGGTAAATCCATTTCACAATAACCGACTTATTTAAATTTCTTATCGATAATATTTGAAAGTCTTGTCTCTGAGGCCTAATGAACAATTCTTTGAACAACTTAAAATACATATTTTGTCTTATACAGGATGTTTGAAAATTTATATGCCCGTGTCTTTATGAAATATCAATAATCTTAATTTTTATTTAAGTAATAAAATTTGTAGATCGGTTTTTTATTGCTTATGGACATTCAAAAGTACAACAATATATATAATATATATATATATATATATATATATATAATATATATATATATATATATAATATATATAAATTTGGAAAAACCTGTTAAAAATTATACATGCAGGCATTTGTTTTATAATTAAAATATAAAAAAGGATACTTTTTTACTCCAGTAAAAAGTGCATCATAGTATTTAAAGTGAAATCAAGAACTGTTAATGCTCAATAGATTTGAAAGGACAAATACAGGCACAGGTTTCATAAAACAATGAACATTAAAAATAATAATACAGTTTTGGGTTCCTCCCAATATTAAAATTTATTTGAAAGCGATTGTACCTAGAGAAAAGTAGTACAGATTGGGTTGTTGAGTTGAGCAGTAATTTATGTAATTTGTTCAGGAATAATAAAGAAATTTATTTCTAAGACATCTGACAACAAAAAGAGTTTGACTTTGATGTATCCCAAAATGATTCTATGACGTAGATTTTGTTGTCAAGCCAGAGTAAGAAAGATGTGTTTTTCTGAATTTAGAAAAAAAGTCTATGACTTTTTTGCTCTAAATGGTGCCTTTTACCTATACTTTTAAGGAACGCATCACATCGGGGACACCCTGTACAATAAGATATCCTATAACGTTGTTACAGAACACAGAACATAATATTCTGGTATATGGTAGAAAATAACTACTTTTTTACAAACATTCCTTAAAAACATTTTCACCCTATGGAACTGAAATTCTTTTACACAGACGCTACAACCTAGTTGCCAATATAAAGTTCAAAGGAAAATATAATACGTTAAAAAACATCCTTTTAGTTTTTCTTCCTAGAGATCCTAAACAAATTTTACTCGATGCAGGAAAAATAACTCCATTACCATCAGCTTCGCGAGAGGCATATTTTATTTATTTTAAAAATGTAGGGGTGACATGTTATGTAAGAGAGAACCTTGAGTATACTTCGTAAAAATGTAGATAAGCAGAATATATTGTTGCTATAGGGATTAATAATAGAGAGACTTATGAGTGAATCAAAAACATCAGTGTTATTGGACTACTAAAATATATTTTTATTTAGTGTATGACACAAATTAAAGAAAATGCTCTATATATTTCACAATTTTCAATAAAATAAAAATATTTTAAATTATGCAAATAATAAAATGTACTGTAATTTTGTTTCTTACATTGTACTCCCTTTTACTGTAGACTGGGCGGGTCCCCTTAATAGTAGAAATTATCATCATCAATCAGCCAATCGCGTCCACTGCTGGACATAGGCCTCCCTCAGTTATTTCCAGTGTTCTCTACACTGGGCCGCTTGTAGCCAGTTTCTCGCTACACGTTTTATATCATCGGTCCATGTAGTCGGTAGTCGTCCTCGGCTTCTTTTATAGTTTCTAGGCCTCCATTCCATAATACGTCTTCTCCACCGTCCATCTTGTGTTCTGGCTAAGTGCCCTGCCCAGTTCCACTTAAGGGACGTGGTTCTTTCGATGACGTCTTGAACTCCTGATCTTTGCCTGATTTGTTGGTTTATTATGTGGTCTCGAAGGCTCACGTTCAGCATTTCACGTTCCATGGCTCGTTGTATAACTCGTGAGTTTATTCGCAGATTTTTGCGTGAGTGTTAAAGTCTCTGCTCCATAAGTTTGTACAGGCAAAACACATTGGTTATAAACCTTTCGCTTGAGACACATGGGAATTGAACTTTTAGAATATGGCTTAATAATATTCTTATATTAGAAATACTGTTTTTCAATATTAACTAAACCATGGTAAGTTTCTCAGCAATAAAAATTCAAACAAACAATATCACTCCCAATATCCGGCAGTCATAAGTTGTTAACAACCGAAGGCAGATATTTCTATTTAACTTTTATTAGACTGAACTGGAAATTATTGATACCAAAGAGTGCCGGACTCTCACCCTTATGACGAATTCTATCTAGCGTATAAATCGTAAGCGTAAGTTATCTTTTTACGAACCAACGATACAAGAAAAAGCTTATGAATACCACAGAGACCTATATAATATGTAATACACTTTAAACAAGCTTTTGATAGTGTGAAAAGAGACAGAATGCTGGAAGACCTTTGAAATCTAGGGGTATACCTAAGAAATACATCAGCCTCATAAAAATGACGTTGCAGGGTTCAAAAGCCGCAGTCAGAGTAGATGGAGAACTGACTCCCCTGTTTAACATCAACATGGGAGTACGACCGGGAGATGCCCTATCAACCATGCTATTGAACCTAGTTCTTGAGGCAGTCCATCAGAAAAACAAATATAACCGGCCATATAAACACCAAATCAGTACAAATTACTGTATATGCAGACGATGTAGCCATCATTAGTAGGAATAAGCCACGACTAATGAAAGTGTTCCAACAAATTGATCCTGAAGCAAGAAAAAGAGTCTCAAAATAAACGAAGTATATGACAGTCAAAAGAATAACTGACAATGAAAATAATATCACAATAGACAACTATACTATCGAACGAGTGGATGCCTTTACATATCTCGGCACAGAAATCAATCAGGAGAACTCCGTAAGTAGCGAAATTATTGCACGTATTTCCAGCGGGAATCGTACATACTATGCTAATAAAAGATTGATGACATCGAAATTTTTAGACAAAAGAACCAAAATGACTCTCTAAGAACACTGATTAGAACTGTAGTAACCTATGGATGTGAAACTTGGGTAATGACGAAAAAAGATGAAGCACAACTCAGGACATTCGAGAGAAAAATACTGAGGAAAGTATATGGCCCGGTACAAGAGAAAGATGGCGTATGGAGAATCAGAAGAAACGACGAGGTTAATGAGTTATGAAGGTTATGACATTGTAAGATTTGTGAAAAGTTAAAGACTGTCATGGCTGGGACTTGTGCAGAGACAAAACGATGCAAAAAACAACAAAGAAAATGTTACAATGGAAGCCCATAGGAAGGCGAAAAAAAGGAAGGCCCAGAACGAGATGGTTGGATGACGTGGAAGACGACCTGAAAACAATGAACTTAAGACAATGGAGAAGAAGGGCACAAGAGAGATCTGAATGGAAGGACATAGCCAGACAGGCAAAGACCCATCCAGGGTTATGATGCCAAAGAAGAAGAAAAAGTAAGCTATCTTTTTATCCTTGTAAAGAAATAAGTTCAGACAAATAAAAAAATGAAAAAGTCTGTGGTTACGGTAATAAATTCCAAATGAGAAGTGCTTATACGAAACTAAAATTAAAAGCGTATTCAAAATAAAACAAATATTTTATATCATGCCATCACACGAAAAAATTACATTGGGAAACGGTTACACTGCCCCCTCCACAATTAAAACTGGGTACAAGTTTGTAATCGGGCTAGCCATAGTGTCACACCATACTAACCTTCAAAAGTGGGGAATAGATATATGGAGAGGTACGACAAACAGAACGGGCAAATGCAGACATATGTTACTACAACCCTGACTCAAAGAATCTTTCATTCACACTTCATGGAAGATCAACGATTTCAGAACAAAATAAAATAATACGTATAGAATATCTTATCTATGAATTAACTAAAAAAAAGGTAAGAAAAAACAAAAATAGCGTTTTCACTCTTAAAATGCATAAGGTATTGCACCTATGACGAATATGATGAACAATTGCAGAATAAACAAAGCATATATAAAAACCAAGAATATTACAGAAGGAAGTTTAGTCCGCAATAACATAGCTAAAGGATATCAAAGCGGCAGGCTTTGATAATGTAAAGCAGAACTACTCAAACTCATGGACAACGAATCAATAGCAATAATCACAAAGATATTCAACAACATATACAACTCTGGAGAAATACCAACATAATGGCTGAAATCTGAGTTTATTGCACTTCAAAAAAGAACCAGGAGCCAAAAAATGCGAAATTTACCGTACTATATGCCTCATGAGTTATCTCCTAAAGTTGTTCCTAAAGATAATTCTTCTTCTTTTTCTTCTTCTTCTTCCTACTTTATTAATAGGCTTAATGCCTGTTTTACTTCGGTTAGCAGTCCTTAAGCTCACGCTAACATTACTATACAAACACAAATGTGTTTGCTGACATACAATGAAGAACAAAAAAAATTTATCGTTTGTTCAGAAGCGTGGAGTCTTTACATTATGACTTAATTCACGAATAGTCCGACAAAATAACGCAACGCGTCATTTTAGTTCTATTTAGAAACACGCAAAAAACGGAATGAGTTACTAATAATTCAAGATTGAGTTCATTAATGGTCTACAAAGATAAGCCTGTAATAGGTTTACTGAGAAAGATAGACATCAGAATTTCTGAAGAACATTGTTCTATTGAGAAATTGGGAGAGAAAGAGAGCTGATGTTGGTGATAACTAACGCGTATCATACGCCTATAACAGGGACAAAAATCGGTGAATCAACTTCGAGTAGGATTACAATCAGTAAGGTCTAGATAATTCTTGGTAACATAACTAAACAAAGTTTGGCGAACTTGAAAAAAGTTTACTGACGCAGAATTCGAAATTAGAAGATCTTCACACTAAAAATAAAACTTAGACAAACAAATACTATAGTTGTACTA
Organism: Diabrotica balteata; assembly: GCA_918026665.1. Classification (NCBI taxonomy): domain Eukaryota; kingdom Metazoa; phylum Arthropoda; class Insecta; order Coleoptera; family Chrysomelidae; genus Diabrotica; species Diabrotica balteata. The sequence goes on along the minus strand of OU898277.1, from coordinate 8,974,191 downwards.
TCATTGGTATATAAACAGCAATTTTAAAAAAGAGAATTGGATTTATAACTCGTAAAGTGAATTTGTATGTACAATTAATTGTGACATAAACTAAAATAAACATAAAAATATACCTTCCAAAGCATTCCAAAAATAAAATGAGATTTGAGTTTTGCAAACACCCTTAAAATCAATGTAAGTTTTGAATGCAAACAAATGATTTGATTTTGTTTTACGACGTGGCTGATTTTATTCATTGTAATTAAAACTTTAAATTTAAATGTTTTGTTTTTGGAAGATTTTAAAATGCATTTTGAATGTTTATGATTAAAGTTACGTTTAAATACTCAAGTGGAAGAAGTCTTTTACTATTACAAACTTAACGGCTCTCGGAGTGACATTTTTTTTTTGAATCAATAAATTATGTCTAAATTACTCTTACTGGAAAAATACTACATCCAGATGCTAGAATGTTCATGTAGGTTTTAGTATATGTCTATACAAGAGTAGATATTATATTTTAGATTAACAGAGTGTATTATCTTTTCAATAACCAAATTATTTTAGACATTATATTTTGTTAAGTATTAGCTTAGATTTATCGCAGAACTATAAGAATAAAGATCTTTAAAAAATTATGGTATGTGGAAATTTTGCTTTTTAGTTAAGTTAGTACTATCTTATAAAAACAGTACTTTTGTTTACAGAGTGGGAACAGGGCCACAGTGGCTATCAAGACATGGAGGTGGAGGTACGAGAAGAGGCATCTTCAGGACGGCCCTCTTCGCGTTACCCCACAACACTTCTGGGCAACAATACACCAGGTTATCCTGTTGCAGGTAATAAAATAATTCATACATTTATAGTATAATAACATACAAAGTGGTGGGTTAATAAATAACCTTTTCAATTAATAACAGAAAATTAATATGGTGAAATCTTTAAGATAATTATTTGCCATTTTTTATTCCAAATATTTTTAAAATTATTCTATAAATGTTAAATAGAATATAAAACTGATACAATAATTTTGTTATTATTATCAACAAGCACAGACGGAACTCGTTTTTTAAATATGTTACTCATTTCTTTTAGATTCTGAACACATTAAATAAGTCGTATTTAGATGTTACATCCTCCATTTCGTCGTACCTTTCTCTCGTCAATTTTTCTTTGGCCAATTTGATCTCCTGTTTTATTCTTTCCTATAGGTGTCTATATTCTGTTTTATTACATTTTATTATTTGAGAATTTTTCATTAATTTTAAGATGTCGTCTGTCGTCCATTTATTTTTCTTGATTAAGTTTTTTCTATAATCATTGTTTGTGAAGATTTCGTTGGATCTTCTAGTTGTACTTCGATGTTTTTTATTCTATTAAGGCTGTTTTCGCAGTTATAGCATACTGCGATTTGAAGGTGGGCGTATCACTTACTTTTCTACACTGCTATGTCAGACCCTACGTGACCTCCTAATAGTTTGGATGTTTATTCAGTGGCGCCGGCCCACGGGTTGTTTAAAATAAATGCATTATTCTCCATTCAAATTAGTTTTGTCGGAATACTTTTTTTTAGATTAATTATCGTAGATAATGTTTTAAAAAGAATTAATCACATTTTTAATTTATATGTCTTAGCTAAACATAGTATTAAATAAAAATTTGTGAAACGTGACTGCAAAAAACACCATAGTGTTTATTTATAATAAATTTAAATTTTGTTATATTAATATTAATATATAATTAATATTTTGTTAATATTTGTTAGAGAAAACTGATATTAGCGTAGTAAAAATTAAACAAAAAATATTTTTATTTATCTATAAAAAATTGGTACCTGCGAAACCATCATAATAGTAAATGTATTTATCTGGCAAGTATTTCGAGGCGACGCACTGCGAGGAAAATGTTCTCTGAATGGAATATACATTATTTTAATATATTTATAGGTTGCAGTTACATAAGAAAAGTATCCAATTGATGAATAAAACACAAATCGTGGATAGTTATTTCATCATATCAGTGGTATTACAGCTCGTCATGAGCCAAAGGCTTCTTCAGAACAATCTTCCATTCGCCCCTGCCTCTGGCAACTTTCTCCATGCTTTAACTCCGATGGATTTTAGATCATCCTCTGTGTTATCTTGATACCTAAGTTTTGGTCTTCCTCTGGATCGTCTTCCCACTGGTCCTCTTCGGTCGAAAATTTTTCTGATCGTTTCATCTTCATCTCGCCTAATTACATGTCCTATCCATCAAAGGCGTACTAATAAATTTTACAACGTCAGGTACTACACCTGAAGAAGCATCGTAGTTTACTTTATACGATCTTTTTGACCAAGCACCATCAGCTATAACGGTTATTAACCCATTTCCGTCGGAATCTACTTCACCAATTTCTTTGGCTAAAGCTAATTCCTCCCGTCCAGCCTCTTCTAAGGAATCACAAAGTGTTTGGCCGATGATATCTGCAACTGTTTCCGTATGTTTTGCATACTGCCTGTAGGAAATCACAGGTATATTTAATGCAGCGTGCTGCTGCTGTATGTCTGAATAACCAGAACCATTCAAGTTCAGTGAATTGTTACCAGAATCCTATGTTGCTATCTCCTTTTCAATATTCCACATTTGACATTTAAAAGTCAATGTACTTATCAATCCGTCCATTTTTTCTTTGATAACCTCCATATTAGAAAAGTTGCATGAAAATGGAGAATGATTATTCAAACCTTGAATAGATATATATATATATATATATATATATATATATATATATATATATATATATATATATATATATATAAGTTAAATAAAAGCTTTTAAAAACGGTTGTAATATAAATAATAAATACTAAAGCAGTGCAATTGCTCTTTTCCTTGACATAGGACGTTTACTGGGACTCATTTTTTATCTTGTCTCTTATAACTTATATCACTAACCTAATGTAATACTTAAAAATACGCGTAAACTAAAGAACTTTTAACTTATACCACTAAACTAATAATATATTACTTAACATACACGTAAACTAAATAATTTCAATGTTTTCAAAATAAATAAGAATACTGTAAACTGTAAAAACTAAGCAAGTTGATAAAGAAAATACAAGAATGAAAGAACTAAAATGGATTCTAATTCAAGCGAACTAACTGACCGTACCCATAGAGAAATAAAAATAAGACCGTACCGTACGCTCATGAGATTTGACGTCACTAATGCGATAACGATCAAGCTCAGCGACAATGATGAGGAACACGTTTCACTATTAGATTTCAGTATTTTTTAGCAATTTTCTTCAAAGTTTGAATACGCTTTTCTCGATTATTACTGGACATAGAAAGGTGAAAAAAGAATCAACGATTACAGAAAAAAAAACTCTTTCAACTGATGGGCGTGAAAAGTTTGGTTATAATAGAACGTTAAACAGTATAATCCAATTTTTCAACAGAAAATTCAAAAAAATAAAAAAAGTAAAACCATCAGTTTAAAGGCAACATAATTTCGTATAACATGTCCAAATTTCGAGACATTTCGTCGGTAAATAACAGAGAAAAAATTTTGGTGCACCGATAAAACAGCCTTAATAAATTCTTTTTTAATGTTATGTATTATGTTTATATCGTCAAATTTAAGTACATTAGTTTTTGGCTTTTGTCGCTGAATTCGTTTTAACCTTAGCTCAATATCTGCTACAAGTTGTTGATGATCAGATCCAATATCTGCCCAAGGAAATGTAGTGACATTTTGACGGCATTTCGGAAACGCTCATTTACAATTATATAGCCTATTTGATTTCTTGAGGACTCAGGGTTATTTCCATTATCATACGGTTTCGCATGTTTACGACATAAGAGGCCTCATGATATAAATATGTTTCTCCTCTCCTGCCGAATCTTTGCTTCCGCTTTTCATGGTTAGTAACGGTTTGCAATGGTACTGTCAATTCTATGGTGATTTTCCTAGGGGTGCTTTATGAGCCGTGAATGCTGTGGTTCACCTTTGCCTTCTACATTCTTATGCCGTTGACCATTATTTGTTGATTCATCCGCTTTCGGGGCCGATTTCTCAACCACAGGAAACAAGAATGCCCTACCACTCACCAACTCATCCGCCCCAAGCCGTTGGTCAGTAAGTGGGGGATTGCTTATACTGGCAATTACTTGGACGTCAGAGCTTCATTTGTTATCTAGCAGGATGCACCGGATGACCATAATCAAGACCATCACACAGGCAGATGAGGTTGACATTTGGATATGAGAGGTTGTACGTTGCACATCACTTTTCCTTGCTTTCCCTTCAAGATTAATAAATTAAAGTATCAATGACACTCTCGCATTTTTCATATTGTGAATTAGTCGTATGTTTATGACATCCCTTGTTTGTGTAAATAGGTAACATTTGTGGCTTACGATCTCTGAGAAAGGGCAAAACTGTCTATTTACGGTTGACGTGTACTATTTCGTAATTAGTCGGTAAATTATTAGTCGGTACAAGGAAGATTGGAAGCTGATGCATTTGTGTACTAAAATCAAATGCAAATTGGTATGTTCTTAATTATAAAGATTAACAATAAATTTCACGTACTTGACTACTATGCAACTATAACAAAGAGATTGTTTATTTTTTATTTTGTTTTATCCTAACTTTTTACTCTTAAACCCTCCGTTCATCGGGTGTGGTCTGTAAGTCTAAGACAAAATAAAAATTTTGGATAATTCTCTCATTTTATTTTTTTTTAATTCCTAAATAGCTGCTGCATGGCAGTTTGTTCTGACAGACCCCACCCGATCAAATGTGTAACAATATTTGCACTGCTTCTTAGTAGTATTTTTCTTGCAAGCTTGTTTCACTTGGCAACCCTGTGCATTTTTATGAACTGAATTATTCGGTTGTTCAGGGAAAATACGTCAGTTCACTGACTGCCGTATCATATATACCGAAGAAAGGAAAAATGTGATTGCTGTTTCCACTGTGCACAGAGATGATCGGATTGATAAAGATACTGGTGATCAGAAAAAACCAGAAATAATTACTGTTTATAATTACACAATGAGTGTAGTAGATGTTATAGACAGAATAATTGATTGATAAAGATACTGGTGATCAGAAAAAAACCAGAAATAATTACTTTTTATAATTACACAATGAGTGTAGTAGATGTTGTAGACAGAATGATCACATCATATGTTTCCAGAAATACGAAACGTTGGCCAATGGTAGTAGTTGGCCAATCTCGCATCAATTAATGCATTTGTAATCATGAATGTGTTGCTTGTGTGAGTCCATTTTAAATAGGTAAAGAAATAATAAATAAGACTTACTCACAATCAATTTAATTTAACTATCAGACGACCGGTTTCGCTTTCTACAATATGCAAAGCATCCTCAGGTCTCGATACAAAGAAATGCTGAAATAATAAACCCATATTAGGGTGTTGTCTAATAAAGATAAACAAAGATTGATGCTATAAATTACAGTAATTATGTCAATATAACATGTCTGTGGGTTTTCAAAATGATAAAATGTTTAAGCAGACAAGGTAAGACCCACAAATTGGTATAAAATAGTCTATTAAATTGTAATAAATTAGTAAATGAACAAATAAATAAATCATTACTTACATGCCGGTACTCTATTATTTGATGGTTTGAAGAACATGGCTCAATCTATACTGTATTGTTGAATGGAGAACTTAAGTCTGCTATTTTAATTGTTTGACAATAAATGGAAGTTCGTGAGGAGATAGATTTTATCCAAAATTGGATCTTCTAACCGTCAATAAATAGAGTACCGGCATGTAAGTAATGTTTTATTTATTTGTTCGTTTACTAATTTATTACAATTTAATAGACTATTTTATACCAATTTGTGGGTCTTACCTTGTCTGCTAAAACTTCATTCATTCATTTTGAAAAACCACAGACATATAATATTGGCACAATTACTGTAATTTATATCATCTATCTTTGTTTATCTTTATTAGACAACACCCTAATATAGGTTTAATATTTCAGCACTTATTTAACTTTGTATCGAGACCTGAAGAAGCTTTGCATATTGTAGAAAGCGAATCTGGTCGTCTGGATAGTTAAATTAAATTGATTGTGAGTAAGTTTTATTTATTACTTCTTTTTCTTATTTTAATGCATTTGTAATTTACAAAGGCAACAACCCGGATAGAGAATTTTCCAAAACGCGAAGATTATTCCAAAAAAACCTAGGTATGGAATTGGTACAGGAGAGTATACGACGGAGAGCAGTTGACACGCATTTGACAAAAGCTGTGCGTGCTTCGCCTTGAGACTCTCAGGCATTGAGGTCGTCGTTATACCAGAGCCCCAGCCAGGTAAGAGAGGAAATTGCAAACATTGCAAAAGACGTAAAACTTGCTTTTTTGCAAATTTTGCAAATCCTGGCTATGTATGGACCACATAATGGCATGCTGCAAAGATTGCTTAGAAAATTTGACCGCCAAAGGTTTGACCACTGTAGTTTGTGTCCACAATTTAATTTTTTAGTTTATATATGTTTTTGTTTGTTTGTTTGTTTCTAATTAAAGTTTCAAATCTTTTTTTGTGTTTTTTCTATTACTTAGTCGCTCTTTACAAATTTGAACAAATATGCGTTGAAATTGTAAACATTTTTAAAATTTACCTAACACAACTTAAAAAAAATTTGAAATTGTTTCTGTAATAAACATTATATAGTAAATGATTTGTTTAAAACACGTTGATGCGAAATTATCAATAACATGTATGCTGTTGCTCGGGAGGCGGTATTTCATTTTGGTCCTCACAGACCATACCCGACCGAAAGTGTTTCAGAATGGTCACCCGATGAACGGAGGGTTAACTGTTAACTCTTAACTTTTTATTTTAATTTTTAATAACAATTGCTCTCAGTAACAAAAGTTTGATATTTATTACATCTTATACAAATAAATCAATGCGCCCCTGACCGTTTTGCCGGACACACAATTCCCACCACAAATTAGACGTCAAATGCGGCCTGATGAGACTTTTTCCGCCTTCTTTTGGGCAGCTCGGACAGCTCGAGTTAATTTGTCAAGAGGACACCACACTACGCCAGAGAAAACAAATTTTAATCAATTTAGAGGTGTGCTGGGAGAACGAAGATTAATTTTCTGCTCCAGTAGGACCCGAATTTAAGTGAGATTCGTAAGGGATATGTTTCTATTAAAATAGATGATCGTATTCACAAGCACAATAAAAATGTATTTCTGTGTCTCGTTGGGTCTTTTGCGACTTATGAATGACAATGAACGAAATGGTATGAGTCCTTTTACTGGAACCAGAATAAATATCTTTATAGAAGTACTTTTTGTATTCGATACAAAAATGGTCAAAATACAGTGAAACCTCTCCATAACGGACACGAAAGGCAGAAATAATTGTATGTTGTGTGGAGTTAGCCGTTGCGTAGAGTTATCGCGTAATCGATTGGAACAAAAAAGAGGTTTTGATTTGCTTGATTTTTATTTATACATTTTCGTACATATTTGCATAAGGATATACACGAATATCTTTGTTTTGACAAAACAAAGATAATAAGCAACAGCCTAATAAATGCAAAATATTGATTTTTCAGGAGAGCCGAAACAAATATTTAAGTATTTTGAGGATAGAGTTACGGTGTTAAATGAAAGATATTATTTATTAACAAGAGTGTACAACGAAAGGTATAATATAGTACGTATTTAATATCAGAAACAGGTCTATGGGAAATAAGTACTACAAACAATATTTATTTTGCTATAAAAAATGGTTGTAGTTATCATATTATGATCAAAAATATTAAGCAATTATCATGGTATGATCTTCAATGCTGCGCTTTATATAAACTAGTTTATTAAAAATCTTCTTTATTACTCTTTAAAACATCATGAGAATACAAATATAAAAGCAAAGTTAATATTAAAACACATGGATCTGATAAAAAAAAATATAAGTAATAATATTAATCTGAATCGGAACTGGAATCACTAATGTGTGATGTGTCTACTGCATCGTCCTGGATCCTTATATTGTAATAATGATCAAACCACTTTATATTTTTTTTTAGTTATTTTTAAATTGTTTTTGAATGCCCTCTGGACATCCCACATTGGCAGAGTTGATCGGCTGCCCTGCCTCTAGTTTGCCTCTTCATATCACAAACTCTAAAGTTGTCTTCTACTCGAAGTGAGTATTTAAAAGAAAAACTACACGGATTTTCTTTCTTAACACGGATCCAAAAAATGTTACGCCATAAAAATGAATCATTATTTTGATATTTTGTTTTTTATTATTAGAGTTTGCTGCAGCAGGCTTGAAAACGCAAGAAAATATCATTTTGTGTCATTTCAATTACTGTAAATCAGGAACTAGAAATTTATGATCAATAGTTTTTAATCCTTGTTTCTGTGTAAGTATGTAGTTATATACTGCAGGTAGTGTGTTATTGCGAGTCTGTCCTGCACAAGTATCGGAGTATATTATAACATGTTCTGTTACTTCAGGTAGGCTCCTAATAAACATTTTTAGACATGACCCAATTTCATCTGCGCCACGTTGAGCGATAGCTTCGTGCCACATATATTAGGAAGTTTTGCCCGTATTACAATTTCTTACAGTAAAATTAAAAGTCTATAATTTTTGTTTGTAAAATGCTACACCTATATTTAAAAATGGTGTTGCTAGTCATTGTTGTAAATCGCAAACTGCTACAATGGTCGTGTTATTTGAGGATTTTGCATGCTGTTTGTCTAATGATTTACATTAATAATAAAACTTTGCCTTTTGTTGATGAGAAACATGTTCTTCGTGCAAGCGATTTTTTTTCGGTATCATTAGTTGTAACTTTTATTGTTGTAACAAACTTGTCATAAGTAGAACACATATCATTGTGCGGTTTTTTAAATTTTAAATCTAGTCTTTTAAAAATATTACTATAACTAGAAATACTAACTGCTTTTGTACTAACATGGTCTTTTCGTGCTGTTCTAAATATAAGGAAAACATCTTTTGTAAATTGAAGCCAGCCTCTCGGTATTGCTTTGTTGTGTGACTTCTGGAATAATGACTTTCATATGCTGGGAAAAAAATATGATGTATCAGGATAACTCGAGTTCTGATGACAACTAAATATGTTCCTGAAATAATCACTCAGGCGAGAAGGTCTGGCGAAAAAACCAAGCAAAGAAGTATCATCGAGTATAGCAAACACAAAGCTTATATCGACATATCCGACCAAATGAAAGCTTACAATTCTTCTTTGCGCTGGAGTAAAATGGTATAGAAAACTGGCTACCGAATTTATAGCTGGTTCCTGTATTGTAAACGCTTATGTGCTCCATCTCATAAACTAATTACAAAATATCTATTACAAAATTCTTGAGAAGTGACCAACGGTCTTCTAAAATCTGCAGATCTACTAAATTTCGAGAACAACCAGAAACCAAGTCACAATCTTGAGGATAGTCAGAAGACGAGGTCTTGTAGTGGATGCTACGCCAAAATTTCAGAGGAATCAGGGCGTCAAGTTGCCAAAAATAGGACCCCTAAAACTAAGGTTAGATGCAACGTATGTCAAAAACCTTTTTGTTTGCAATGTTTTTTGATTTACATATTTTTGAATTAAAATGAATATTTTTTGCAAAAATTTTAGTTTTAGATTAATTTTTTCCCTCATATTTTTTTATACTTACGACATGGCCAACTGATCTCCCAATTTTGCTTAACATCTCTACAAAAGCTTTCCATGTAGTTTACATTGAAATGTCGCATCAGTGTTATGCGATGGGGCCCTAAGTGATTTCTGGTCCGTCGGTTTACATTGATCTGCCACGGCCAGAAGGCATTATAATGTTTAAGCAGAACGGGGGATCACGTTGATCCCCTATGGCATTTTACGTGTTAAAGAGGTAATATTAAACGTATTTTAAAATGATGTGGCCTCCTTTACATTTTAACATTGTAATAGAAAAATTTATTTTGCTATGGGGGTGAACCTTAAGGTCTAAAAATATTTACTGAAAATAAGGAACAAACTGTTTTTAAGTGTTTAAGTGTATATGTCTAAATACTACCAAGCTACGTTACCTTTTTTGCACCTTGTGAAATACCAATTTTTGTTTAATAAATTCTTATTGTATAGTAATTTTTATATATTTCACTCTGCATAAATTTCGTTTAAATTATTCGTTTAAACGAATAAAAATTGTTCAAGAATTTGTACTTATTACTAATTGAATCGTATAATCCATTTCATTTATCTGATCTGTCAGAGAGATTTAAAGCGCAAGTCCATTAGGGCGAGTGACAGCCTCTCCTAAGAATAAATATATCAAGCAACGCTGCTATGAAATCAAGATCCCGAGATGACTTATTACTCCTTATCTCTAATTAATACTATTTCTGGATGCTATTCGGAGTTGACTCCAATTGAGACGCTACTAATTGGACCACTTTTGAGATTCGCATGGCGCGCGATTTGTATCAGCAACTAAACCAATTTAAGTTACCTGGAAAATAAGTTCAATTCATGGTATTGATTACTAGCCGGAATAAAATTCTTGGAACGACGTAGAAAAATATTTCCGGGGTAATATTTTCACAGATTTAAAAATGAAAATATTTTCTGGAGGTTTAGGACCTTTTTGGCAGAAATAGATAGAAAAATAAATTAACTTATATAATTATTAATAATCTCCAAAATTTACATACCACCTTAAATATTGTACCATAAGTTTAAAGCTATTTTTCTTCTGATCTGTTGAATGGATTTCGATTATTTTTGCAGCAACGCTTCTATACTGGCCTTTGTATTACTTTTAACAGGTAATTGTACCTTTTACCGACCACTTAAGATTGTCTTTATTAGCAGATTCAATAATAAAAAGAATATATTTTTATTTTCTTTGCGTAATATTTAAAAATAAGTTTTAATCTATCCGATTCAGCTGATAATAAAGAAAAAATAATATTATCACAGTTTAATTGTTTTTTTTTAATGTTTCTATATTTATGTACAATTTCTTTAATAAGCTCCCTTCAGCGTCCGGTTTGAAAAATACTTACTTATCACCGACCGATTTTTTTGCTATTACCGACCGCAAGCACTTAATTACAGGACATTTCAGTCCTATCAGCGATGTTCTTAGGGCACTACTTGTTTAAGTAATAAACAACATAATATTAAGTTATTATTTTTTTATTGCATCCATCTCTGAAATTGCATAGATGCCACTTTTATTTGCGGGTTTGATCTACTTCTTATCATAGTCTTCACTCTTAATCTCCTACCGTCAAAGTCAAAAGTCACTCTAGGATCGTACTCTCCTTCATAAATAATCACAGCATATTCTCCTTCAAAAATATTCAATTTATTTTATCTTTTTACTAGGAAAAATATGTTTTTCTTTTGCCACATTTTTTTGTTTTTTATTTGTTTGTATTTGATTTCAAAATCATCTTTCTTTCCTTTATTCTTCAATGATTCTCTTATTTTTTTTCTTTTCGACATTGATTTTCTGCTGGTATTCTGAAAAGTGTTCCAATGTGGCGAATGTAAAAGCAATTTTTTTACTACCTTTTTATTTGTTTTATTATAATTTTTTTCAGACCAGAATGAAACTTTTTTGAAAGTAGTTGCAACATTTTTAAGAAGAGGGGGAATATATTCCGAGGGTGTCCCCGGTGTAGATTTTTTCTTTTCTAAAAAGTTCATCTTATGGGGCTCGTTGTTTCAGTGACAGTCTTCTAAACAATGGAGTTTTCACATTCTTTTTCCTGCACTAAAGTGCCATCAGGTTGTACCATCCTGATTTGCTCTTTGCCTCAAATAGAACTATCAAAATTCTAATTAATGTTGGAAATCTCATTATATTCTGGCATATTTGCTTCTACAGTAACGTCATGGATATTTTTATGATGATGTTTGGTGTTTTGTTTTTAACTTTTTTCCAGAAATAGAACAATCCTTTGTTTGAGAGACTTCAAGTTATAAAGCCATTACTGTACCCTTGATAACGCTATTCCTAATAGATTTGTCCAGTTCCTCAGCAAAATCTTCCAGTTTTAGTTTTTTTTTTCCATTATTCTCAATACGCCAATTATTATGGATCCTGTTTTTCCAGGAAAGTTTAAGAGGCCTAAAAATAGCAACATCTAGTGGTTGCAATAGGTTTGTGGAGTTAGGCAGAAGAGCAATTAGTATAATATCTTTGCTTTTGCAGAACTCAGTTAGATAAAGCATTAAATGTGAAGAATGGCCATTTAGAAAAAGCCCAATATGTTAAGAAACGTTCTTTTAAATAATTCATTTTTTATAGAATATATTCATAATGCATTTATAAAAACATTCTCTTGTCATCCACCCGGAGTCTAAATGGCCAATACTCCAGCCCAAAAGCATTTTCAGATGAATACTGGCTGATACTCTTTTATAGGGCAAGAAAACAATAGGTTTCACATGTCCTTCTGCCGAAACTGTCAAAAGTACCGTGAGGCATTCTTTCTCGTCATTAGCGATTCCGGTATAAACTTTTTTCGGACCTTTTCTTACGATTACACATTTTTCTTTTGGTGAAAGAAAAAAAAGTTGGTTTGTCGTAATTAAAAATTCTTTTTGAGTCTGATAGAACTTCCTCTAAATTATTTGATTTTAAATAGTCTGAAACTCGTTGACATACTCGTTGAGAGAGCTTTGGATGACTAGCGAAGAAATTTTCGTACCGATGATGACCTGAAATTTAGCCTTTAAATTTATTTGCTCGTTCTAGGTGGCAAACTAGTTCTACAACACATAATAACGGTTGATTTTGTTTTTCAGGAAAACCAACAGTTTCTAAATATAGAATTCAATCTACTATGGTTTGTTCTTCAACTGTAGTCAGGACAAAGTGGGCCCACTTGTAGCACCTTCTTTATATTTGTTATGAATTTTATCAACTAGAATGCTGTTTTAAATTTTGAATTCTCTGGATGCTTTTCCAAACCATCCTCCTCAGTCGTTTCCTCATTGCTGAGTGTCGTGATTCCCTATAATACGAGCCACTATCTCTTTCCATCGGCTTCTGTCCTGAGCTTCCCTCATGGATTCTGAAAATGTTTTTCCACTGGCTTTCTGTACCTGATCCGTCCATCGAATAGGTGAGCGACCTCTACTTCTGCGCCCTTCAACGTTTCCCGAAATTATAAGTCTCTCAAGATTATCATCACTTCTTCTTGCAATATGGCCGAAAAATTTTAAGACGGTGGAGAGGCAAATAGACGAAAGTCGAGTCTGAATATTAAGCTCTTGGAGGATTGAGTGATTTGTTCTGTGTTCCGTCCATGAGATCCGAAGCATTCTTCTCCAGCACCACATTTCAAAAGCGTCAATCCTTTTTCTGTCGTCCGATTTGATTGTCCATGTTTCGGATCCGTAACTAAATATGGGAAAAATTAATGCACGTACTAATCTTATTTTGGTGTTCTTCGACAAGGCGCGATCTTTCCAGATTTTTGATAATCGACTCATAGCGTTTTTAGCCATGCCTATTCTCCTACGTATTTCTGTTTCACAAGATCCTGTATTATTGATGTAGGATCCTAGATAATTGAACTCGTTAACCACTTCAAACTGGTCCAAGGCTCCTGTTGTCTGAAGTGAATTTGAATAGTCTACTATCATAATTTTTGTTTTTTGTTTATTGATCTTGAGACCACATCTATTGCTTTCGACTTCCACTAGCTGCAGCAGGCTGGACATTTCTTCTTCGGATGCAGTTATTAATGTTGTATCATCTGCATATCTGAGATTTGAGATCTTTTTTCCTGCTATAGAAATACCGCCATTCCATTTGTCGAGTGCTTTTCTCATTATATATTCCCCATAGAAATTAAAAAGACTTGGAGATAGAATACATCCTTGTCGGACTCCTCTGCCTATTTTAAAAGGATCGGACTTATGATTTTCAATTCTTATTCTGGTTTCACTGTTCTCATATAGACTTTTCACCAGAGCTGACAGATGATCAGGAACCCCCATCTCATGTAGAACTTTCCACAAAACTGTCCAGTTTACACAGTCAAATGCCTTCTGATAATCCAGAAAGCAGATGATCATCGGAATTTTGAATTCTCGTGCTTTCTCAATGAGTTGTCGCATATTAAGAATTTGCTCCCTTGTGCCTTTACCCTTAACGAAGCCTGCCTGTTCTTGTGGTATTTGTCTATCCAGGTATGTCTGCATGCGACACTTGATAATTCTCAACAGAATTTTACTTGGGTGTGAAATTAGTGAAATTGTTCGGTAGTTACTACATTTTGTGGTTACGCCTTTCTTATGAATGGGCCAAATGGGCCAAACCATATATTATTCCAAATTATATTTTTATATTGCACTTTGGTTACATATTGTAACCAAAGTTGACCCTTAGTGGTGCACGAAGACAACCTTCCTTAATTCATTGGTTGAATTCATTCCTGTATTGATATTAGTTAGATTGGTTCTAAATACTCTTTGTTACATTCCAAAACAATATTCTCTAACTACATCATAATTTATGTTTTGACCTAAATTTATAGTAAATATATTTTCTAAATATTCTTCAAATACATTAGCTTTTTTATTGTGTGTCTGCGCCCAACTTCTGTCAGGTTTTCTTATTGGAGGAATTGTTAGTGTCGTTTTCTTGAATAATTTAAATGCTCTCCAAATACAGTGGTCATCTGTATAGAGAGTACAACTAAATAAATACTATTCTTCCGACTACTGTACATGTTTTTTTGACATTATGCTTTAGACCTATTTCTATGGAATTACCGTCGAGCAAAAAGACAAAAGGGAGAATCTAATCGTTATTAAAAAGGAGACAAAAATTTAGTTAGACATAAAATTTTATGTGACAGTTGGGACAAACAATAACGTAACCCTACTAAATTTGATTTTTTAAACAAGGAAAGAGACTCTTGTCTTTTCCTTTTTTAACGTGGCCTCTCAAAATGGCACTTCCCGTCTAACAATATTTTTGCCCCTACTACCTTTACATTCCCTCTTCTATCTTTTTGCTCGATGGGAATTACTGTACATTTTTTTTTCAAAAAATGTCAACGTTTTGTCTATATAGAGGGTGTAAAAATAGAGTTTTGTTTTTTCATCTTATTTTGCAACACCCTATACCGATATGTTACACTACTAAAATCTATTGCCAACATGTTATTTCTTTTATACCAATAACAGTGCCAATAACTAAAAAGGACAAAGTTAATTCGACTAAATATTGGCAACCGTATAGGAAACTCCTTCGCACAGAAAATTAGGAGTAGACCACAGACGCCTCTCAGTCTTGTCTTCAAAATGCAGCACAACTTACTTTTGATAAAATACTTCCACTGTTCCACGACTTGCCAAGATAAGTTGGCAAAGTAAACCATACAGGATCTTGTTTTTGTATGATTTAAAAATAATAAAATTCATTGAATAATATTGAATTATGGATGCTTAAATAAATGCTTTTTCTGCACAAAATATTTTTAAATTATTGTTTGTATAAAGACTAAAAAACAAAAACATAATATATACCAATGTACAAAACATGTAAATTGCTTTAAATTCATAAATAGAGAGTTAATATCAGTTTAACTATTAAACAATTTTCAAAGTTATTGGAAGCGTTTAAGAGTTCCTCGGGAAAATTTAAATATTTAAGCGGCTCTAAAGTCTTTTTTATTCGATACCAATCTGTAGTGAAGTGCAGAAGTGTGTTTCAAGATATAACACAGAGTGTTTAGCCGAGTTTATTTGTTTTGCTTTATATTTTAATTTCTGTTATTCTTTCAACTGTACTGTAAGTAGAAATTTTTCATATACTTGTTAAATGACGTGAAAAAGACAGACACTCGATAGGGAAGGATGGAAGAAAGTTTTGAAGCAGGCCAAGGCTCACGAAGGGCTGTAGCGCCAACTGATGATGAAATGCCGTGCCCCGTCATGTCCGCGGGCAAAAATGGCATTTCTGGGAAAGATCCAGCAGATCCTGATGTAAAGGACATTGAATTTACAGATAGGAATGACATAGTTATACTTACAAATGCTTTGCATATTAATTCTCGGTTGACTACTCAAATAATATTATAAACAGTATTGATATCGATAACTTGCCATCGATTTCAGCTAAAACAAATATTTAAAAAAGTCAGGATTTTAATTCATCTAATTTACTTCTAATGATAATGGTGCTTTTTTATATTCGTTTAACATATCGATTTAAATATAGGTCGTTTGCATCCAATGAAACTTGAAGAGAAACTACTTTCGTTATCTATTTATGATAAAAATATTATTGAAATTGTTAGTGTAGGTAAAAATTGTATTAAAATCCAAGTTGATTGAGGTTCTGTTGCTAATAAGTTAGTTACTGAAGATTAAAAAAAACTAATCTAATAGCATATATTTCAAATTATTTGACAGAAAAAAAAATAATGAGGAATAAATAAAAGCTCGAAGCTGCTACAAAATACAAATCATATTTTTTTTAACAATTGTAAACTAATTTCTGGAATTTGTATAGCAGTTTACAATGTTAAAATTATATTGTTATTATTGTTATTATATTAATTATGTTTTTATATTGTATTGAAAAGGCTTGTTCTAAATAATCAAAAAAATACTAAAATTAACCCAAAAAATGTGGGAATATTAGGGATATTGAGGATGTGATTATGTTCTTTTAGATGTTGAGAAACAGTGAAAGTATTTTGTCTTTCTGTGGGGTCTACAGAGCGTGAAGACAGTGATATACAAGTTCTTCCTATATAGGTGGCATCACAATCTGAACATTTTAGTTTATAAACACCACTAAGGTTCATATAATTGATGGGGTATTTGGAATTAAGTATAAACTGACCTAAGTTATTGGGTACTTTAAAAGACCTGTGGATGTTTTATGAGATTTCGAATATCTCCAGAAAGACTCTCATGATGATATGGAAATGAAACGAATTGATATTGAAGTGATATGGAATTTTTTTCATATAAGACTATTTGTTCAACTCAAAATAAGGGGTATGATGTAAATCTTATTCACTGTGAGGATGAATATGTCAAAGTATCGATGTCAGTTTGTTTATTTAGGGCTGATAGATGTTTGAGTATATGGCAAATTTAAAGGAAGGATTTCTTATGATAATTTCATTGCTTGGCCAGTATGTTGACGATTGTGAAGTTGATTTATTGTTTAGTTAAGATGACATGTTCAAGGAAACAAGAGTTGTTCATTTTTAAATCCTACTGTTGCTTTCATGAGAAGCTATACGACCTTAGAGAGAGCGACTGGTCTGGCCAATATAGCAGAAAATGCATTCTGCACAAGGGTATGTGATAGACAACACTGGTATATTTTTACAGTGGAGTTTTGGTGTTCAAAAACAACTTTTATATAGTCCTTTTAGTGTGTCAGTTATTACCAACTCTTCTTCACTTTTGATATCTGCACTTTGATTATGAATTTCTTAAAATTGTTTCTCAGTTTTTTAAGCTTATTGTCCTGACATGTTTATTTCTATGTCTACTTAGTATTTTAATTTCTCTTATTGTATCTATATGAGTAGTTTCGTTAAATTTATTTTTATTTATTAACATGTTATATTAGGCTTTTCTTACTAATTCCGTTGTTTTTTCACAGTCTTCGTCATCCTAGCTAGATGATAAAGGCAAACACACTTTAAACTATAACTAGAAACTCGAAAATGACAAGATGTTTAAAGGACATCTATTTTAATTATTTTACACCAACTAATTTTCGTAGCCTCTCCAAAACGAAATTTTTAAATAATGCGACGTGTTCTGTGGGATTAGAAACCTCAAATTATTTTAGTGGTGATAAATTTAGCATGGTTCTAGTAAAGTTCAAGCAAAGTTTGAACAAGAGGAAAAAAAAACTAATGATAATAACAACATTTTTTTTATTACTTAAAATTAGTAACATAGAAGATAATTATTTATAAAAGCTTATTTACGTAATTTTGGCTACCGTATCTATTTTGTTGTTAACACGACATATTAAAGTAAAAAAAAAACATTATACATATTATAACATTTATTTTAACAAACCATTGAAATCACTTTGTATAAACCAGTACATTCGATAAAGTCACCGCTTAAATTTCCGCTAAAACCGATATATAGATATGACCACACGGCCAAATAGTATTATAAATCTCAAAAGACCAACTACATTTCTAGTTGAATCCTCGTTGGCAGAGTAAATTAAATTTTCGATTCAATCAGCGTTTTCACATCTTGCCTAAAAATCATCCAATAACATACCTCAAACAATTCTTATCTCACAGTTCAGCTAGTCCTCTCAGTTCTCGAATAACCTTCACGGGTCTCCGATTCCATTCAATTCTCTCCTTACAATTCTCTTTCTTCACCTTTCCAGTTATAGCTGTGGAGCTTAACTATTAAAGTTTGAGCTAGTAAAGCTAGTTTAAAATAATTTCAAATAATTGCTTTACTTTTTATTTTTATTACTTCTATCTGAACAAAATCAAAATAATTATGTGTATGAGAATATTTTTTCAGTGAGAGTGTGTGTTCACTATTTGAATGTATTGTATTTTGTCGATATACTTCTTTCGCTGTTGAGATATTGATATCCTCATAGATTCTTTGGTTGGTTACGTACCAGAGTTCATCAACAATTGCTCTTAAGATTTTTGATTGGCATATTTTCATAATAGCAATATTAGATTTACTACTATAGCCCCACAGCTCTATGCCATATGTCCATATTGGTTTAATATCTGTTTTATAAATTAGAATTTTATTATTTATTGACAGCTTGGAGTTTTTTTCCAATTAACCAATTGATTTCTTTTTCTCTTAGTTGTATTTGTTTTCTTTTTTTGGTGATGTGATGAAAAGTTTTTCTAGTAATTTGGAGATTGTTGATAACAGATTGATAGGTCGATAGCATGAGACTTCACTTGGATCCTTTCCTGGTTTTGGGAATAAAAGTATTGCTGCAATTTTTAGATTCTTAGCCCCATAATTGCATCTTAATATTACGTTAAATATATATGTAAGGATTAATATACCCTTTGGTGTTAATTCTTTTAGCATTTTTAGTGTTATTAGGTCAGTTCCTGATGACTTTTTGATATTAAGTCTTAAGATTTCGTCTTTAAGTTCTGTGGGTGTTGTTAATTTTATTAGATTTACTGATGGTTGTTCTGAGTTATATAATAAATAATTTGTTGATTTTCTTCATTGTTGTGTGGTTGGAATACTGTTGCTAAATTTTCAGCAAATAATTCTGATTTTTCTTTATCGCTTCTTGCCCATTGGTTCTGTGTGTCTGTGGTTTTTTTTATTGGTGGCGATATTGCTTGAGGTTTTAAGGACGATTTGATTGGTTTCCATATTGAAGGGTTGTATCCATTAAGTTGCGTTACATATTTTTTGACTTCTTTTGCAATTTTTAGTTGTGTTTTTAATTTATTGGTTAAGCGATTGTGAAAAGTTTTATCCGCTGGGTTCCGACTTTTTGCCATTTGGCTCTTGCTCTTCTTTTTTTAGCAATGAACTTTTAAATTTCTAGTGGAATATTTATTCTATTCTCGATTTTATTTTTGTCTGCATCGGTCGGTGTCGCTTCATTCACAGCGTTTTGCAATAATGTCATAAGGTTGTTTGTAGATGCTTCTATTTCTGAAAGGCTTTTTAGTCTTACATTTAGTTTAATGTTCTCATACAGTATTTTTCGGTAAAGGATCCAATCTGTTCTAGGTCCATGCAGTTTAGGAGTAGGTTGTTTGTTAATAACGCAGGTGATAATTGTTGCAATAATTTTTAAATGATCTGAAGATAGATCATAATTTGGAACTATGTCCATAAAGGTGTTAGATATTATTTTTATAATGCAAAAATCTAAGAGGTTTGGTCATTTTTTGGGGTCCGTTGGCCAGTACGTTGGTGTTCGTGTTAATAAATATAAGTATTTATTTTCTTGCATTAAGCTATAGAGCTCTCTTCCCTTCGTTGTTATTATTCTTGATCCCCAGTAAGTACGTTTACTATTAAAATCACTAGCTACGATAAATTTTGGACCTAAATTATTGAAGAAGGATCCGAAATCGTTTTTTTTTTTAATTGTGCTTTGAATGACAATATACTGCTTCAATTGTTATTTCGTAAGGTAATGGGCACACTTTAATTACTGTAGCTTGGATACAGTCTGTTACATAACTTTCCATCATCAAATGTTTAATTGATTGTTTGATCAAGATTGTCTGTTTGTTAATTTGTCTGTAAAATGTGTCTCACTTATTAATATTATATCTATAAAATATTGTTGTAGAAATATTATCACCTCGTCTTTATGATTCAGCAGGCCATTGGCGTTTCATTCAGCTATTCGTAGAAAGAATTTTATTTGCATACGAGTTTACTTAGCATGTTTATTACCATGCTGCTTTGTTGCAAGATTTGGTTAAACATGGTTTTAAATTCTTTTAAAAACTTCAGAAGAATAGTGTTTGAATCTTGGTTACCTGAAGGAGCAGCAGGAGGTTGTCTATTACTCGCTGCATTAACATAGCTTACATTTGATCTTAAAGTATTGGGTATAAAGTTTCTGTGCTTGCGACATATTTTGGTGATTTGGTTTAAATTAAGATAATATTCGCATCCTTCATAGTTAGTTGACTGATCTCCTCCATATAAAGCACATGTAGCTGATGTGTTTTTGTTCTTTATACAGCTGTTTGTACTATGCTGCATGAGAATATACATGACGAATTTGACACCACTAAGAGTGAAATAAAGAAATATATGATAAGAAAACATAAAGAAGTGTGAAAAATTTAAGTAAGGTACATGATATTTCGATATGTCAAACTTCTTTATTTTCAATCCATAACTATCTATAGTATATTTAACGCATTTGCGATTATTTTAGATTAGCAATCAAAGTCTTAACTTAAACAGTCTATTGTGCTGAAAAGTTTTATAGCAAATTCTTTTAAAGTTTGAAGTACTTTCGAAGACAAGAAAAATTACAGTTACTGATAATTAGAGTACGGAATATATTCAACATTTTTTTTAATATGTCATATATATATATATATATAATATATATATATATATATATATATATATATATATACATATATATGTATCTTTTTTTATAAAAATATGCAAAAATATTGACTTTCATTAAAAAAATATGCAATACAATATGTGATTAAATATAATGATGTAATAGAACAAAATAGGGGGTAAAAAGTACTATGTTCAAAAATTGGTTTTTATTTGGAAAAATACACAAACTAAGTAAGAACAACATAGTCAGATCCAATTATTTACTATTTTCAAATGGTACAAAAAAGTAATACAATATTATACCATTTCTCGTTTGGAAATACTACAATAGGCATTTGCAAGGAGATAACTTTCGAAGTTTTCTAGTAAAAATGTATTTAGACATAGAAAAAATTCCTTTCAATGTCTACTGACGTAATTGGACAATATTGCAGTTTTGGCAGTATACTATAAGACCATGGTACATGTGTGTCAGAAGACTTATTTTCGTAGATATTTTTAAAAACCCTTCATTCTTTGTTAAAGTCACTTGCGCTTTGCGCCTTATTTGATCTCCAACTTTACCCGGAACGTTGCGATAAAAGAGTCCACTCTAAACGATATGATTATATCTGGTATAACGCCAAAATTAACTTTAATAAAAATTAGATCTCTAGCTAAACTTGGACTTTGTAACAAGTCCTTACTTTGAACTACACTCCGAGCGTCGTCCTCCATGTCTCAAATTAAGTCTTTAACGGCATCAAAATGATCAGCAAAATGTATAGCCTCGTTAATCCACGTTTCCCATCTTGTAATTATTGGTTCTAGTAGTAAATTAACTTTAGAAAGTCTCTCCCTATACATCTGCATTCTTAGAGAGCCTTGATGAATACTTTTTAGCATTTGAAATTAGCTTATTTACTAATTCTGTTCTAATAATTTCTGCTACTCAACTTATCCCGTGTAGAAGACATGTAATAAGCACCCAATTGGAGTAAAATACTTTAATGTTCTGTCGTACTTGTGCCATATAGGGTGCGGCATTAGATACAAGCACCAACAACTTTTCTTCTGGCACTGGGTTTGAAAGAAAGAAGCTTAATAGAGACTGGTGTATGAATCTGGATACCGCCACACTATTTTGTTTTGTCTAACTGCTTCGAAGCTATTAAGTAAACGTTTGTAGAATTATTTTCTTGAAGTGTTCCAATCATCAGATGTACGATATATCTGCCACAAGAATTGGTACTTTCATCCACAACGATGTAAAAGTTTTTCTCGCTAATTGAAGATTTTATGTTCTAAAGAACTGTCTCATAGACTGAATAAACATTATTATTTTTGATGGTCGACTTATCAGGAATGGTTTGGTTGCAATGCCTTTGTAAAAAACTTTACACCTAAAAAACCCTAAAATTATACATACATATTGTCAAACCTACACTACTCACATTATTTCTAAAAATGAAAAATTTTAATATGGAAATAGGTTTCTTGGAAAAAATCATAAGCAGAATACTCAATCGCCACATAAATAGTCAGCCGCTGGACTAAAACAAATCGTACATTTTGTATGTTCCGTTAAAAATCAAACAGTTTTCGTTGTTCACTGTTATCCGGATGAAGGAGGGATTTACAGGGAGCAGTTGATTGGATTCGGGGTTCTGCCAGTTTATCACCCTTCATTCGGTGGCTTATGTCGAAGGAGATTAGCTGTAAATATATGTTAGATTTAACTCTAAAATTACCAAAATATTTTTGGGCTAATTTTAGTATGTTTTTGGTTATTTATAACAAGCTTTTTTAATAAAATTATAAAATTTCAAAATGTATAAAATTCGCGTCCAATTTTAACATTGTAAACTGCTATTCAAAATCCACCTAGTGTGTAATGCAGGCGGAGTTGTAAAGGAAAACTATCGCAACCTATCAAATATGAAAATGACATTAGACAAGGAGATTCGCTGAGCCCATTAATATTTAATCTGATAGTGAATAAAATCATAAATAAAGTTAAAAAAGAAGAGGATATAGAATGGGAGAATAGGAAATAAGGATAATATGCTACGCCGACGACGCCATAATAACAGCCGAAAATGAAGATGATCTACAAAGATTAATTAAAGAATTCGAACATACGGCGTTCATATACAACATGGTGGTCTCAACAGAGAAAACTAAAGCGATAGTGATATTAGCGTAACCAAGACGATGTAAACTAGTCGTAAATAACAAAATAATAGAACAAGTGGTGGAAACTGAATACTTGGGAATAAAACTGTCAAGTTACGGAAAAGTGGAAGAAGAAGTACAAAAACATATGAATATGGCAAACAGAGCAGCAGGATGTCTCAGCAACACAATCTGGAAAAATAAATACCCTTACAACGGAAACGAAAACCAGGATACACAAATCAAGAATAAGACCGATAATGACGTATACAAGAGCAGATACGACGAAAACACAAAGACTGCTGGAAACAACAGAAATAAAAGTCTTACGAAAATAAAAAACCAAACTCTAAGAGACAGAGTAAAAAGTGAGGAAAAACGAGCGAGATGTGGTATAAAGGAAATTAACGCGTGGACCAAAAGAAGAAAAGTGGAATGGAATCAACACATCGAAAGAATGACAGAAAACAGAATAGAATAAATAGCAAGAGACAAATCGCCAAGTGGAAGAAGATCATTGGGACATCCGAGGAAATTGAGGCTAAAAACCGAAGTAAAACAGGTATTAAGCCTATTTTTAAAGTAGGAAGAAGAAGAAGAATGATTTTTATTTTGCAACAGCATTGAGCTTTTATTTGTCTTTCATTATTCATTTTCTCCTCATACCATTATTCCTGTTCGAACATGTAATTAAGGTATTGGTCTTCTTTTCATTGAAGTATTTATAAGTTTTTATGTGGTAAATAGGTAAACGACATATATGCGTACATGATCTTAATTTTTTTTAAATATACGGCAAATTGTAGGCTAGGAATCTACAATTAGTTGATGTAAAATAATTAAAATAGATGTCCTTTAAACATCTTGTCATTTTCGAGTTTATAATTATAGTTTAAAGTGTGTTTATCTAAGTGTAGTATAAAAATTCATTAGTTAAGTCTAACAGTAGTTAATAACTACTGAATAAGCATTATACTAAAGAACAGAACTTATGAGCTTTATTAGCTAACAAGATAATAAAGCTTTAATAAAAATCAAACAAATTGTAAAATCACAAGAAAAAAAGAAAATAGAACCTAGAACAAATGAAGAGTTAAAATAATGAAGAATGTGAAAAACAACGGAATTAGTAAGAAAACCCTAACAAAATATGCTAATAAAAAAAAAGTAACAAAACTACTTATAAAGATACAAAAAAAGAAATTAAAATACTAAGTAGAAAAATAAATAAATATGTTAGGAGAATAAGCTTAAAGAAACCTGAGGAACAATTTTAAGGAATCCATAATCAGAGTGCAGATATCAAAAGTGAAGAAGAGTTGGTAATAAGTGACACATAACAAGGACTATAGAAAAGTTGTTTTTAAACATTAAAACTCCACTGTAAAAATATACCAGTGTTGTCTATTATATACCCTGTGCAAAATGCATTTTCTGCTATATTGGCCAGACCAGTCGCTCTCTCCAAGGTCGTATAACTTCTCATGAAAGCAACAGTAGAATATTAAAATTCTCTTGTTTCCTTGGACAACTTGTCATCTTAACTAAACATCAAATCAATTTTACAAACGACAAAATACTGGACGAGCAAAAAAATATTATATAAAATCCCTCCTTGAAGTGTGCCATACACTTAAATATCTATCAGCCCTAAATAAGCGAACTGACATCGATAATTTGACATATTTTCTCTTCAAAATTAATAAGAACTATATCATACCCCACATTTTGAGTTGAACAAATAGTCTAACATGAAAAAAATTTTATGTCACTTCAATATTAATTCGTTTCATTTCCATATTATCGTAAGAGTCTTTCTGGAGGTATTCGAAATCACATAAAATGTCCAGTTGAAAACTTTAACTTGTTTTTTAAAGTACCAATAATTCGGGTCAGTTTATATTTAATTCATAATCACACCCTCAATATCACTTATTCACAATATTTCTCAAAAAAAAAACTTCCTAAAACTAGACTTATATTGTGTGTAAGTCCAAATTGTGTATGTTTTATTTAATGGAGAGGTCGTTTTCCTTTATCACCAACTATTCCTATCACCTTTATCCATAATTTTTACTGCTACAATAAAATTTCTATCAATCATGCTTCTTTTGTTACTTATTCATCTTTCTCAGCCTACTGCAAACCACTTTTTTAAAGCATCTAATTTTTCCATCATTCCTTACTTCTTTCTAGTATTCTAAACTGCACGTATGACTCCTATGCCTAATGTTCTTTATCCTTCTGTGCTAATTAACTAAATTTATATTCGACAATTATATTCTCTCTTTATAAACCATTTACAATCATACAATAATTTAGTCTCTCACTCGTATACATCCCTATAATAGCAGTATTTAAATTAACCAGTCATTGTGACTACTTCTTATACAATTTACATAATTACACACATCAATTAGTATTTCATTTGGTAAGAATACATATAATTGATCATATTACAATTAATCATCACACTGTTTAAACTTCTGCTTAACTTAGCTCATCAACCGTCCATCTTTCTTTATAACACACTTCGTTTTACTTATCCACACATACTTCCATCAGGCTATGGTTTCGGATCTCTGGTTAACTCTCTATAAAAAATTATACTTTTTGTAAATTGGTATATTATGTTTTCCTTGTCTTTATACAAACAATAATTTTAAAATAATTCTTACAGGAAAAGCAATTTATCTGTGCGTCGATAATTTAATATTTTAAACACACTTTATTATTTTCAAATCATGAAAAAAAGATCCTCTATGGCTTACTTTGCCAACTTATCTTGGCAAGTCGTGGAACAGTGGTAGTATTTTATCAAAAGTAAGTTGTGCTGCATTTTGAAGACAAGACTGAGAGGCGTCTGTGGTCTACTCCTTATTTTCTGTGCGAAGGAGTTTCCTATATAGTTGCCAATATTTAGATGATGTAACTTTGTTCTTTTTAGTTATTGGCACTGAAATAAATAGAAACAAATGTTGGCAATAGGCTTTAGTAATGTAATATATCCATATAGGTTGTTGCAAATACCATCATACATCCAAAGTTTTTACTTTATTGTAAGTTTTTTGATTTTTTTTTGTCTAAATGGTAGTTGCTGTATATAAAAAAGGGCAAATGAACTTCCTTCCTCATTATACAGCTATCAGCCTAAGTATGTTTGCTAAAATTTTTGAGAAAGTAGTTTGTAACTCGATTCTTCTCACGTGCCATGTCCGCTACGAAGGTTGGCTATCATCATGGCAATTTTGACCCGGGAGGCTGCCGCTCGAAACAATTGTATGGAAGTGCAAGCAAACCACTCCCTGAGGTTCTCAACCATGACATTCTTCTCCTACCTATGCTGCGCCTACCTTCAATCTTTCCTTGCATAATTAGTTGTAACAGTTGATATTTATTCCCACGTGTAATATGTCCCAGGTATTGTAGTTTTCCTCATTTTTAATACTCAATACGACCTCCTTTTGTTTGTTCATCCTGTCTAATACAACTTGGTTAGTTATCTTATCCTTCCAGAAGAATTTTTAACATTCTTCGGTACGTCCACATCTCAAATACCTCCAGCTTGTAACTCGATTGTGCCTATTTAAATGTTATTACCAACTGCCTAAAAAATGTTCTTATCTTAGAGTTAGTGCATGGAGAATAGTTACCAGAAACAAAGGTGGATGGATGATTGATCTGAAGAAGGCTTTGGCTTATAACGAGTGATAATAATACCCATGATGATACATGTTATTGCTAATAAATAACATATTATTTACGGCTGTTCAGATATTTTCAAATTTTTACACAACACACACGAAAAATTATTTTGTTTCTATACTTTTTATTAGAATAAATTATTGGAAATTAATTACTATTAAACTGGGAATAAGCCACAATTAAAGATAAAAATACGTTTATTGTCGTTTCAATTTCCACTTCGGAAATCGTTCTCAAAATACAAACAGTAAATTTACTGTTTGTATTTTGAGAACGATTTCCGAAGTGGAAATTGAAACGTCAATAAACGTATTTTTATCTTTAATTGTGTCTTATTCCCAGTTTAATAGTAATTAATTTACAATGCCACAAGAAAATAGCTTCAAAACAAAATTATTGGAAGTTTTAAACAGTGTAAAAATCCTAGAATCTCCGATTCCTTCGATGTAATTCCTAATTAATTCGAACCGCCGACTTCCGCCATAGAATCCCCATAACCATTAGCGATTTTATGGCGCATCCACTGACAAATACTATCAAGAGGACTGCCAAGTTAACTGGGAAGTCTTAAGAGATCCGTAACCGAAAGCGATTCGGGCCTATATTTCATGAGTTATCCGGCCCGCTGGAATAATTTACTTATCTTCTAAGACCTTATAATGTGAAACGAACCTGTCGTTTCGTCTTAATAAGGTAATTGCATTTATAGCTGTGGCAAATTTAGTGGAATAATTGATCTTACCTGCATTACTTATGCCTTAGTTGATAATAATATTAAATACCGCCAAATAAAGTCCAAATTAGAAATTTCATGTCAGTTCGAGACAAATTAGTAAGGTGTCGATAAATTTCAGCTCCCAATAAAGATGTGTTTTTTGTTGGTTTATACCAAAAATTTAAATACAAGTTTGTACTAAGAGTAAAATTGAAGTGTTTTCTAATTACAGAAGAGAAAAATTGTAATTTATGATTATGTGATCTACATAAAACCATTTATAGGATTTTATTGAAAACTAAACAAGAGAAGATCTATATTTATTTCAAATAAAAACGCCGATGAGCCGGCTTAATTACCTTAAGGCAGTAGTCTAGTACTCAGGTATTAACACTACTAAATGAAGAAAATAAAAATTAAAAATGGATAACAATTTAAAAATTGACAAAGTAATCACCAAACCATTATTAATGTCTTCAGCACCAATCTCTTCTTCACCATTAAGCTACTCTAATGCTGTAAGCAACTTTAACTTTCCATTCAAAGAACAAACAATTGTTTTGTCATCAGTACCAGATATAAAAATACACGAATACATAACAGCAATAGAAATTTAGTACAATCAAAAAATATCTTCTTCGCGTCTAGATTTTCAAATAACAGGGTAACATTTATCTCAGTAACACTACAATCTTAGAAAAATTACTACATAATCAAAATATGTTTCAATACAAGAGGCGAATAGAAATTAAAAGATTAATTACTCCTGCGAGCCGACTAGTGTTATCATCTGTCTGCTTCAGTATTCCAAAACACTATTATCGAAGAAGAGCTCAACAAATTGGAGCTTATTGCAGTGTCTAAAATAACATTTTTAAAAGTTGGCATGCCTGAATCTGAATAAAATCATATATTAAGCTTTAGGCGTCAAGTATTTGTTGCTCACAACAACTAATAACATACCCCAAATTCACTTTTATTATCTCATGACAATACCCCTACAGAATTTATCTTTCCTTAGATGTCCTAAATTGCTCTAAATGTAATACCACAGGACACAAGATGAGAACTGCACTAACGAACCAATTAATATACAAAATATTGACCAGCTATCTCAATCTATAAATGTTAATATCTTTGAAACAGAAAATTATCCAATAAATTAAACTTCTCTTACATCAGAAACCCCAACTGCTCATTAATCCAGTACTCGTGCTACTTCTTCAACCAGACCACTACCAACTACCTCCTCCAATTCACAAAACCTACTCGAATCTCTATCTAATAATACCAATATAATATTTAATATAATATCACATACTTCTATAAAAGACAAATGTCAACATCTTCTTAAATAATAGAGTCAGAAAATAAAAAATAATAATTCCTGCTTCCAAAGAAATCTGCACTCATCATCAGTTGGCGCCACAGCCCTTCGTGAGCTTGGCCTGTTTAAAACATTCTTCATCCTCCCTATCGAATGTCTGTCTTCTCCAGCCCCTACACTCCAATCTTCCTATACATCGTCCAGATATCTGAGATTAGGTCGCCCCCTTCTTCGTCTTCCACCGCCTGTTTACATATTAATCTGCACCTAAAAGATTAAAAAGCTTAAACATCAAACCTTAATGAACCTATAGAAGCCATTTTATCGTCAGCTACTACTCCTTACACACTAAAATACGTTATCTAAAATGTTTCCTGAAAACGTAGCAAAGGATTATACAAATGACCTAAAGGACTTAGCGCTGAATTGCAAATGGTACACAAACACAAAGTCGACGTCTAAAACAACTTCAGGATCTTAAAAAAGATACATGGAACAGATAACTCGTCTATTACTGAGGAAAAAAGCGACAGCAACTCTATTAAATAACCAAATTCATAGTTCAATAGAATTTGAATGGCTTTTACAGCCATATCGAAAGTTTATAAATATTAATCAATGAATTCTCACCTTTAGTAATATGTTTGCAAGAAAAACGACTTTCTAATAATAATGTAAAATGGAAAAACTATACTCCATACATCAAAAATAGACCGGTGCAGCAAATAGCTAGCGGTGGTGTTGGCTTCTTTGTGAAATCTACGGTCGAATCCGGAAGAATCCATACTCCTAGAACTACAAAAAGTGATTCCAGTGATTCCAGAACAAATTCCATCTCCTAAATAATACTTGCTAATTGACACAAATTGTCATAACGAATCTTGGGGATCTGCGAAAACTGACAAAATGGCAAAACTCTATTAGAAATAATTAACTAACTTAAACTGGTGCTATTAAACACAGGAATGCCTACCCGTTTCAACTCATACAATGACACTTTTCCAACCATCGATTTATCCCTCAACAATTCAACTTAACACCACTACTTAAGTGGAATACACTTTCACACTTATTTGACAGCGATCATCTACCAATTTTAATTACTCATATTAAAGACACAATAAAATCACAATAACAAATTTTATTAATATCCTAATGAATTCAGCCAGAGAAGCGATTGGAAAAACTAAAGCTACCACAAAAACACCTCTACGCTGGTGGAGTATCGAAATAGAAACTTCTTTTAAACAAACAAAACACTCCTTTAATATATTGAAAAATACAATTCCGAAACTAACTTAGCTAGATTTAGAGCGTTAAGAGCCAGGTCCAAATTTCTAATAAAAGAAAGCTGAGCCAATTATGTCTCATCAATAAATTCATCTACACGAATAAGTGATATTTGGCAGAAAATAAAAAAATAAAAGGCTCAACCAAAATACATCATATCGACACCATTACGACAGGTAACTTAATTACTTCAGAAAAACTAGAAATTGTAGAAATCTTAGCTAATCACTATCAATCATATTCGAGCAATAATCAGTACAACTGTACATTCTTAAAACACAAAGAAAAACCCGAATTATCACGAATCAAAATAGAAGATATTTTCTCGTCCAATATCTCTCAACATTTGCAAAGCAATGGAGACAATATTGGGTAAAAGACTGAAATGGCACTTGGAAAAGAAAAAACTTTTTACTCCAATACAAAGCGGATACCGTTCAGATAGATTGACAGCTGATAACATTGTTGTACAAGAATCCGAAATTCATAAAGCATTTACAAATCAACAAAAAGTAATCGCAATATTTTTCGATTTAAAAAAAGCTTTCGACTAAATATTATAATTTACTATACTAATATAACTAAATAAGTTATATTACGTAGAGATAATAAGATATAATAAGACTAAATAAGTTATATTTATATATGATTCTGCATCCTCTGAGAATATTCCGGTAACTGAAACACATAATTCTGTCTATTTAATGTCATATTCTTTAAATAAAAGTTCAGAAACGATTATTGACTTAAACGAAGCTCCCCTGGCTTGTAAGGAAAAGATATGCCTAAAATA
The DNA here is from genome assembly GCA_918026665.1 of Diabrotica balteata. Lineage (NCBI taxonomy): Eukaryota > Metazoa > Arthropoda > Insecta > Coleoptera > Chrysomelidae > Diabrotica > Diabrotica balteata. The sequence continues at coordinate 8,943,140 of OU898277.1, read as the reverse complement.
AGCAAAATACGATACGATACTATAGTGAAATAGTATATGTTCCCTCTTTTTGCCAAACATTTAATGATACAATTAAACTGTCATTTGCTGATTGCCAAAAAAATGACGATTCTGATTAGAGTGTTTTAGATTGTCCTATTTTATTTTATTTTTGATTTTCTGCATAATTACAGTGATATTATAGTAGAATTTATTATTTCATTACGTACTTTGTTCTTAAGTTAGTTCCTTATACATAATAAAAAAAGATCTTTTGCAAAACACAGCATTTTTACTATTTTTTCAGACAATGTTTCTTAGTTTGGTAGCAATAACCATCTATGTGCAATATTTAACATCAACTTTTAACAAAACAACCTAAGTAGAATATATATACATATATTGTTAAAAAATATTAGCTTTTGCTTATATTACAAATGTAAAATAAAAAAGTCAGATAATTTCAACTGTGACTAAATGACACTTTTTTCTTATTTTTCTCAAAACTAGCATGCATCCTTACATTATGTTCATGACACGTTTGACCTGACATAATACCTTAGACCTTTCAAAACAAGTTTAACAATGACGTCAATTCATAAATTGTGTTGTTAAATTGTGTTTTAAATCAACAATTTTTTCAGATGCCCCAGTAGTGGTAGTCCGTGTCGAAGAGGTGCTACTAGTGGCCCTGGTGCTCGTCATTTGGGTGGCAGCCATCGCTCTGTTCTTCAACCGTTGGGGAAAGATTCGAATGCTGGAGCCCTACCAGCCCAAATTCCACCAACAGCCTCACCGACCATCCTGTCCGTTGGCCCCCCTTAGCCCCCCTGGGGGGGTGACGAATCAAGTGAGCCTCAGCAACTCTACTACTTTGCCTACCAGGGCTCAGAAACAGCCGAGCGTATGTGTGCTAGTTCTGAGAATGTTAGAGCACGTAGATAGAGTGCTTTAGCACTTAGATTAATTCAATAATTTTCACTATAAATACCGCAGACCACGTATTTTATTACATACACCTTCTGGCAAATATACACCAATGATATCTGTAACAAATTTTAAGTTTTTTTTTACAATTATAGCTTAAAATAATTTTGTATATAGTTGGAATCACCTTTAATTTTAAATCATTTTCGGAAAATATCAATTTACCTTATTCTATTTTTAAGAACACAATTTAAGTTTCATTCAGGGATTCGAGATTGGAAAAATTCACTCACCAAATGTGAGATTCAGATTGCGATAAAATGGTGAATTCGCCTAACTCTCCCGCCATAATTTCGATAAAATAAAGCTCACGGCGCGGCGCGTGTTACTAATGTTTCGTCTGACATACAGCTTGAAGCTTATTTATCAAAGTTCTATGTTAGTTTAGAAATTTTGGATTACAAATTGAACTCATTTTAACCACTCCGCTAGCAAATTTGGCTGTATTACTCAGCATGTATCCGACGTTATCATCGTCAGGCATTATATTGGAAAATCTGGGATTGAGCTGAAGGTGATTACCACTATGATAATTAATTAGAGGTAAATAGTGGGCTGAGGCTTGTATTAGTCTATAAGCTTTGGCGTAGGGTGGTTTTAAGTATCTCAAATTGGAGATTTCATCTTGTCGGTGTTTAAGAGTTTACCGATTAAAAGCTAATCCTAGACACGAAAAGGTAATTAGATAATAAAGTTTTGCTGTGGAAAACCACATAGTGTGTGGTAGTTAATCCGCGATCGGTACCGCTTATAAATCTCCCGCCATAGGTACCATGTTATATTTTATCTAACATAATAAGGTTGTTCTTGGTTGGTCCTTGGCAGTATTTTTTATAGCTTATATATTTTTTTTTATTAGAAAAATATGTCGCATTCACCAAAAGGTTATTAGCGACGAAACAAAATATAAATAACAAAAACTACAGATTGTACAAAATGTTTATGGATCTAAGATAATTCACTATATTGTTACAGGAACAGTTTTGACCTAAAGCCTGTAGTAGAGCGTTTGGGATCTTGTAGCGCTGTCTTTCTTGGTCATATTTACTAAAAATTGTTCAAAAATGTTCGACTGTTGATCGGACGTTACACTAATCACATATAGGTGGATTTTTCCTTGTGAAAATGTAGGAGTACGTTATTCTGGTATGTCCTAGACGTAAACGCGCAACCGTAATTTGTTCTCGTCTATTGCGCGACGATGGAAACCACTGAGACACATTATTTTTGATTTTATTTATATTGGAATTAAATTAAGACCACTCATTTCGCCACAAACATCACACTTTATTTTTGAAATAAGCTTCTAATTCACTGGAAATACACTTGTCTATCGGCTCTGACAAATCACTTAAAATTGCCTCTAGTGCAGACCTGTCAGCTTCTTCATTTCTTGTTATTCCGACGTGTGAGGGAACCCATAAAAATTGGACTTCCATGTTCATAAGAAATAATATCTGGAGAATATTTAGATAAAAGAAGCTGTAGCATAGGAAGACGATGGAAAAATCCATCAATGTTATATTGAAGTATCGAGTTGAATGTTGCTAACATATTCGGAGTTAGATGATACTGAACAATTGTCTACAAAAGAGTCACTATCTAAGTCAGAAATTTTTTTCTCCAAATGGTTATATGTGTGCTAGTTCTGAAATTTGGTAAACTTCTGCTTCTTTTGAAATTTTGTAAACTTGCTTTTTGTATATCTATCATTTGCATATTGATAGCTGCTTTGTAAAATATGGAGTAAATTAGCCATATCAGTTGTAAATTCTTCGACGACGCTAATAGTGTCAGGGGAGCCTTGGACATTATCAATCAGTAAGGACAATTGGTGAAAATTTTTGGTTTAGAGGGTTCGGGTTTTGCAAACAAATTTTCTGATAAAATTACTGAGTCTGAAGGAGGCGTGACGATCTCACCAATACTGCGTTGTATGAAAGAACTTGCGTTTTCGTAATTGCTATTAGAGTTTTCACTAAGATGCTGTGGCTTTATTACATTTGGAAGTACTGAAGCGAACTCATTGGTAGTGATAGAAGTCGAGCTTGAGGTTTTATTTATAAGATTGGTTGAAATGATTGTTTCAGAAAATTGTCTTGATGTATTAGTTTTATTAGAACTTTCTGCAATTGTATCTAATTGAAAAGGAGCTGAAAGATTGGAAGGTATTACTTCCGAAGTTTGTGAAAACGATATTGCCAATTAATGAGGTTGACTGAAAGTGTTGCTATGAGTAAGAGTATTAGTAATTTCTTTGTCATGGAGATTTGTAGGTGTAAGTAATATGCTCGGATTTGATAATGGATAACTTGATGACTGCTGGGTGTTTGGTACCCTGTGTAGTATACTTGTTGAAGCTGTTGGATTTGGTACTTCATTGTTTGACTCAGTATGAGTTGATTCCGTTACTGAACTGTTATGCATTATGGATGATATGTGTCCTGTATTTTTGCAAATAAAGCAGGTCAGTGTACTTTGTGACAAAAATATGCGTTAAGGTGTTTGATCCAAATTTATAAGAATAGAATCTGGAATTGATGATGATGAGGGCTTATATAAACCTCCGAAAGCTCACTATATGACTATATTCGGGGAGAGTCGATCTAATTTTCAGAAATCTTATTGGGGAAATAAGCTTTAAACAGATATTCTGTGATTTTTCAACTAATATCTGATGAGGAATTGACGGGCAGACTCCAAACAAGACTAGTGTAATGATAAGACTACCAAAGAGAATTGAAGTAATATTGTAAAAATAATACTTCAATCAACCATGGGAGCTTATCGTCTATACCTTGCCTAGCTCAGTATCTCAAGGGTGAGTTCGTCTTGTCTTAAAATAGGGATTGAACCTGAGTTCTCAGTTGATAGCAAATAAGACAAATTTTAACCAAACATATTTATTTAAAAGAATAAAAAAAGCACAATAATTAACCCTGCCAAAGCTTAACCATTGATGAAATACTTATTGCTTCGTTTGATGGGCTACTTATGTGTTTTAGCTGCTAGGTTCTCCAATTGAATGTGACGTTTATAACGTTACACTAGTCTTTCTGCTGAAGAGACAAGTCTTCGTGCTGTTACAATTTCGCCGAGTACTTCTATTGAGCCATGTTGTGTCATGAAGTTTTCATGACACGTTCATCTTCTACGGTTTTTTTTGCCAAATACATGCAGATTCTATTATGAGATAATCTAGATAAAAAAATAATATTTTTTGGGTGTATGATTGTGCCCAAAGGAATAAGATAATCCTGCGGTTTAGCATTATCGATACAACTAAATACAATTGCTTGGGTCTTACTCGCAAAAAAATGTGAAGCGGCTGATGCATAACTGTTTGTGATATTTGAACGTTGATTTACTGGACTGGTTAGATCGGAAGGTCTGTTTACATTCTGTGAAGTCATTTTTGGCTGCGGCGGCGAAGGCCTTACTCTGACTCTGGTAAGTGAGAAACCAGCCGCATGCTACTATAAGGTACTTATAACAGATAACCTCACAAAATAATTGTGCGGTAGTATATATTTATTATTTAACGTTTTCTTTTCACCATAATAAAATAATAATTACGTATAGATGACTTACGTAGTAGTATCTAGTAGATATACACTTTAATTTTAAAAAACTATTTAATAAAACCACTTGTTTTTATTAAAAACTAGGAGTACGATATCTTCTTCTTCTTCTTCTTCTAGATCCATGACCGTTATCGATCGTTAGATATCATGTTGGCTACCATATTCGCTATCGTGAGTTTATTGACAGCAGCTCTAAATAACGATGTAGTTGATTTTCCATACCATTGCCTTAGATTTTTTAGCAATGATGTGCTTCATCTACCAGGATCATGATTACCTTGGATCTTTCCCTGAATGATCATATTTTTCAGGGTGTCTCATAATGTGACCGAAGTATTCCAGCTTGCGTTTCTTTGACTATTATATTGGTATTATATTGACCAGTTGTGTTGTTTGGTTCAGCCGTCTAAGGACCTCCTCATTTCTAACTCTGTCGACCCAGCTTACGATGTCAGTACATCTTAACCATACGTTGGCAGGGCCAGTCCTCTTTATAGCTTATATTGTTATTTTATTTATGTATTTAATATATTTATTGGAAAATTGAACGACTAGTATCATAAAATATAATTTAGTATAAATGTTGCAAATGACAACTTTGTGCAATTTTTTTAACGGTTTTATTAAAGAACTGTTATATAAATAAGATTTTTTAAAAAGTAATTAAAATATCATCAGGCCTCTTCAAACTCTTGAAATGTTCTACCTAATTTACATAATTATTGTAGTTCATAGCTATTCCAATATACTTCATATAGTTGGCATCGAAGTTTATAAAAGAACACCACATTTCGTTTTTTAATTTTTCTTACAAGATATTTGGTTTTAGTTTGCAAACTTTTAAAGTTTCAGAGACTTTTCAGTTGTTTTAATGACTTTTAGAGATTCTCAGTTGTTTTAATATCTTTTTAGAATATAAAATACGTTTTTAATAACTTTGATAGCAACGGTTATTTCTTGATTTCATAATTCTACTAGTTTACTTTTGCATACTATGGATTTGTGTATGTTAAATGCATTTTTCTTTTCAAAGTACAGTTTACAATAAAATTACTTACAAGGAGACAAATATTAATTGACAGAATTTAATAATATTGGTATTTACGCACTTCCAAATTCTTACTTTAGTATCGGTAACTAGATCGTGCTTAAATATAGTTGATTTGCTATAAAATTTGCTTTATATATATATATATATATATATATATATATATATATATATATATTAAAAGAGAAAAAACATACAAAATTTAACAAAACGCTACAATCTTGCTGAGTAAAAAAAATTAAAAGTTGGTTTCTTATATTAATAAAATAACGTCTGCAACTTTATGTAAATACACAGAGTTGCTCTATTGTTCTTATGAGTCCTATTGCAATGGAGTTAATTTAACGATAAACTATAGAAATATGATGGACGTTTGAATTTGATCTATTTTCATGACAGTATCGTTCTTTAAACTGCAAAGATACTTTCCACAGCAGCATTAATCCATGTTGTGTCCTAATGATTGTCGGATTTAAGAAAATACATTACTGAAACAAGATTTTTACGTGTGCAGGCAGATCTTAACTGTCTTATTTTTGTCCATGAATTACAATTATTATGGACAACGATATCTACTTTCCGTAGTTGTTCAGCAATATGTTCTGTAATATTTATACACGTTGATTATTGGTAAACCAGTACATTATAAGATACTCACGAGCTATGAGAGTAATTAACAGTCGCAGTAATTGGCGAGCGGGGGGGAGAGCGGCAGGAGAGGAGGCGAGGAGTAGCTATTTGTTTGAAGCGTTGAATGGGGGGCTTCTTGGGAATACTAAGAAATTGATGGTACAGACAAGGCAGTAAGTAGTTCATGTAACACAGTAGTTATAATGCCGCAGTACTGTTCGATCACAAGATCATCTTCAGCGGCGCATTTCGGTCCGCTTGTGGCATGAAGCTACCACAATTTAATGTGCATACAATCTTCTTAGTGAAAAATCACTGGAACATAACAAATTACACTTTTACTAACATAAGACACAACTACACGTTTTAAGAATTAACTACCTAATGGAGATGCTACCATTTATCATAGAATGTCGTTGAGACAATCGGAAGACTCATTCTCATCACAGAATGAGACAGATTATCTTCCCCAATCCTCATTACTGTCAGTTCTGGAACATATTTTTAAACAATTTAACTGAGACTCAGGCGTCTCCCCTCAACCGCGTTTACTGAGTAAGATAGCGTCTGTAAAAAAGTTGGTTTTAACATAAATTTGGGGAAAGACACAATACAAGGGAAACACTAATTCATCTATGATATTTGCTAGCAAGCGCCAAATCCATAAGTCGAGCCCGACAACGAAATAGCATTAAGTTTATAAATACAGGTCAAAAGAACTTCATATTCAATGACCACCGGCAAACCAAATCATTGAACTGCAAAAAAGAATCACTTTAGATGAGTCGCAAATGGGCTCTATTAGAGATATTCAAAGTAACAAACCAAGTTCTTGAAAAAGAAGACATTAGATTAATATGTGCTTTAAGTCATAAAATAGCGTTAAAACAATTTTACAGCAGATACAAGAAAGAGAGGGCAAGGTTGACGACCTAGACAATGGATAAACGACGTCCAAAAGAATTGCTGGGAATTGGAATGCCTATGTTTAACTTTGGACAAAGAAATAATAATGATGATGTCATTATGAAATTATTTATATGGACATTTTTTTAAAAAGTCTATGGTACTGATTTTATGTGACTTAAAGATTGTAGATAAATTTTGATAAAGATGGGTTTGAGATAAAAACTTGAGGTATATATTTTAGATGGTTAGTAATGGCCTCATTAGAAAAATAACTAAAATTGTTTTAACTTTTATTAAATTAAAGGAAATATCTCTTCAATTATACACAGTAATGTAATAAATGTATTAAAATAGTTCGTTCTAATCTTAATCCGAAATTAAGAAACTCCCTTCAAACGTAACAGATTACGAAAGTTATCAATTTTCTGGGAAACGTATTACAATTGTTGCTCATTTGCTAAATGTGTAGGACATTATTTCACCCGTCATAATATCCGTCGTACTCCCCCATTTCAGAATATTTATATTTTGAATGGTGTTTCCGAAGATTAATTACTCACTTAATTTTGATACAATTTACCTACATTTGAATCAATCTCTATATGAGTTTCCTACGTGCATGGAAAGGGGCTGGGAAACGTTCGTATTACTATAATTTTAGGTGTTTTTGTTCTTGACATGTAGAGGACCTC